>JAYMFT010189982.1:0-11873 GCA_038088735.1 Panulirus argus
CCTGCATGTTCAGGCCCCGACCGCTCAAAATCCCTTTCACTCCATCCTTCCACCTCCAATTTGGTCTCCCACTTCTCATTGTTCCCTCCACCTCTAAAACATATATCCTCTTTGTCAACCTTTCCTCAATCATTTGTTCCATATGTCCAAACCATTTCAACACATCCTCTTCTGCTCTCTCAACCACGCTCTTTTTATTACCACATATCTCCCTTACCCTTACATTACTTACTCGATTAAACCATCTCACACCACATATTTTCCTTAACATTTCATTTCCAACGCATCCAGAGCCTGAACCAGGTACCCATTTTATCGACCAACCTCTAAGTGTGGATGAACAGCCAAGTTAACTGTGGACCAACTGCTTGAACCAGGATTCAAACCTATGCACACGATCCTGGGTGGCCTGTGAATATGTCATGTTCAGGAGTGTTAACCGCTAAACCACAGAAGTCTATGCTGTTGTGGATTGATAGGATTCTGTTGATCCATAAAGAATATTTGATAGAGAATGCAGTGTCTTATCAAAGACAATATGTGAGTAAGGGCTGAACATCTGTATATGTCTGTAATGATGAGAAACATTTTGCTGGCTTGATGATAACTATGAACACATGTAATAATAATTCTCCACACTCATTCTAATCAGTCCCTCAGTTACTGTGGAATCTTGATTAATATTCAGGTGAGGGCAAACATCCAAGTCCATTAAAAGAGAAAAGAGAAAACTATGAACAATGAGATGGGATACACATAGTGAAAATCTTCATAAACTGTCCAATCTTTTTAATGTAAAAATAACATCTACACTTTGGCTCTCAGAATTCTAAATCCTGACACAGGTAATCAAAAAGATCACTATCTTGCAACCCTGCACAGCACAATTCTGCTCTAAACTTGTCAGCTGAATATCTTTAACACACTTGTTACCTATATAGCCACTGCATATTATATAAATCTAAACAATATACTCCAGATTAATGTCACTGAATTGTACATCAAGTTACAGTAAATAAGTATCAAGTACAATCCATGGTCATAAAATACATAAAACTCAAATGGAGGGTATATTCTTAGTGTCACAAAATTGGAATCCAACCCCTTTTTTATTTTATTTTATTTTTTTTTTTTTTTCCATTTTGGAAGGACAGTCAGTCCTTCCACCACTAGAAGGTTTTCGTTGGGTATCGCTGGATCACACGACCTACCAAATTTGAAGATATAAAATCAGATAATACCTTATGTCATTCTAAATAATATATACCAAGCTGGTAAAAACTCAGCCATACCTGTCCAAGCCAAACCTACAACATCACTATTCATCAGAGTCATAGTCAAAGTGTAAAGAATAAAGAACTCATTGATTCCAGTGAACAGAGACCACAGAGGCATGTGGGAGAAAGATTCCTTAGCAATGACTGTCAAATTAATTGAAAGAAAGGTTTTCAGGATCAAAGCAGCTTTTTCTAAAATGTTACATGATCACTCTCAAGACTGCTGATAGGAAAGCAAAAAGGTCAAGTGTCCACATAATAAAATCCAGTGACCTTAACTGCATCGTAAATCTTAAAACAGTCAAGGCCCATAAAATAAGTAACAATGTAGGATGCTTTATTCACAACCCCTAGACAGCATAAAAACTCAATAAGGATTTAGGATAACACAGTATCATTGATTGACAACAATGATACGTTCTCAATTATGAGAGAATCTTGAAATACCCTGACTCTCAACAAGTGTGAGCAAAAGAGAGCACTGGGAAATTCTGACAGTTTGTGGTGTACGTGGCAAACTGCTCAATGGTGTTACATGGTTTTATGAGTAGTTTGAAGTGAGTGTCATGATTGTGTAATGTCACTATGATTGTTAAAATTCCTTATGAACGGTGTCAAATTCATCAGAACTGTAATTGTAACTAATATGGATCTGTTGACCAAATATGTATATATCTATTATATATAAGACAAATGAGGTATGAGAGTCAAGGCAAGTAGTTTGGTGAAAAGAGAAGAGGTAGTGAAAACCTTGTGTAAAATGAAGGGTGGCAAGGCAGATGGAGTGGATGGAAATACAGTTGGAATTCTTAAGAAAGGGAGTGTTATTCATTGGTAAGTTAGGTTCTTAATGATTCTTGTATGGATCATGATGATGTGCCCAAGTAGTAGCAGAATGCCTGTATAGTTCCATAGTAAGAAAACATGGGAAGCAAAGGTGAATGTTCCCAATTATAGGGGTACAAATTTGTTGAGTATACCTGTTAAGTTTTGTTGAGTATACGTGTTAACTTGTATAGGGGAGTGGTAATTGATAGGGTAGTGGCATATACAGAGCATCAGACTGAGGCACAACAGTGTGCTTGAGGATGTGTGGATCAAATGTTTGCTTTGCATAATTTGTGTGAGAAATGCCTGGAAAAACAGTAGAATTTGTGTGTGGCATTTATAGATCTGAAGAAAGCATATAATTAAAATGCTTTGTGGAAGGTGTTATAAATATATGGTGTGGGAATAAAGCTATTTGAAGCAATTGGGAGTTTTTATTAAGAGAACAAGGTGTGTGTGTAACTAGGTAGAGAGAAATGTGGTTGGTTCCTGGTGAAGGAAGTTTGTGGAAAGGATGTGTGATATCACATATACAGACAAATATGACTAAATATTGAACATAACATAAAGTTGATTAAAGTTATCATCAGAAATAGAATCACCTCTGAATTATCAGAAAAATGATGACAGTAATAATTATGACAATATTTATAACAATAAAAATAAACAGGAGAGGGAGATAAATACTCTGCTGGGACTGTCATGTGTCTATTTTTATTTCCACAGTTATACTGAAACATTTTTGGTGAGTCAATGTTTTGCCATAAGTCAAAAGAATAACTTATTACAGTTAGCAAAGAAAGGACACAAAGATCTTGTCTTCAAAGACAAGCTTGATTTAAATCCATGAAGTGATCCCTTTCCCAAACTCTTCTGTAAAATCAGTTGCTCAAATGTTTATCCTCATTATCTTAGAGTTTATGGCAAGAGTGGAGGAAACGCAGGGGAAAAGTATTTGGTTTGAGGGAAGTTGGAGAGGAAAGAAGGCAAGAGAAGGGAAAGAAAAAGAGAAAGAGGGAGGAAGGTAAGAGTTAAGAAATCAAGAAAGAAAAAGTAAGTAAAGGAAAGGGGATGAAGGGAAGAAAATGGAAGTAGAAAAAGGAAGAGAAAGAGGAGTAAATGGAGGGAGGGTATAGGATAGTAAAATTTGCAATTAGAGTGTGCTGAAATATGTTAACTGAAGAAATATAAGCACGAAGGCAAAAATTTAGGTAAACTGAAATCTGAATGGAACTTTTTCTTTCAATTTGTTTCGTGTTCATACCCCTTCTTTCTCTTTTCACTTGATTTTTGCTAACTTTGTTACCTTCCCTTTTTCCCTATCTCCTAGTGAAACCTTGTGAGGTGGGACCAGAATAAGAATAACCTCTTCCCTATCTCCTAGTGAAACCTTGTGAGGTGGGACCAGAATAAGAATAACCTTGTAATCCAAATATGACACAGTAATCTTAATTTTAGTATATTAATGATGGGGCAAACATGAAAAGAAAATATAATCAAAATGTAGGAACATTACAGTGACCATTCTAACTGATGTGGCCTTTCTTCATCTGTTTCCTGGTGCTACCTTGATGATGCAGAGGGTGGCAATGCTGTTTCCTGTGGGTCGGGGTAGTGCCAGGAATGGATGAAGGTGAGCAAGTATGAATATGTACACTGAAGACTGGGGCAAAGAGGAACAGAAAAGGGGACATGCAAAAAAAAAAAAGAAAGAAGAGAGAAGATTGATTATTTCAAATTTTCTTTTGCATCACCAGAGAGAGAAAAAAAAGGACAGCAGTAAGGTAACAGTAAGGGAAGAATGAGATGGCAAAAAAAAAAGGGGGGGGGGGGCACAGGATGCAAGGAAGTGCAGCACTGGTGCTAATACTTTGTTTTCACTAAGTGAAAGATCCATGTCAAACCTGTAAGTTTCATAGATGATAATATATCGATCTACCTAGTTATATCTCTGACGCCCATTCCCTTTGGAAACTCCTTCAAGGGGGTGGCCATGGTAAAAGAGTCTCCATAATGGATAAAATCTAGTGCCACTTTTCGTCCTTTAGTGCCTCACTCTTAACAGACCACTGGCAGAAGGCAACTCTATCTCAGTGCATATATAACCAGAATACATTAAATAATTTCAATCTCTTTATGGTGGCATTAAGGCACAGATCTGCATGATTTGTACTTTGAGGATAAAGCCTAACATATTATTCCAAGTGCTTTAGAATCTCTTTTTCCATGTCTCTCCCTTTCACTCTTTCAATCAATCACCTCCATTTTTCATCCCTCTCATACTTTCCCTCACCTGCCTACTCTTCCTACAGATGTAATAATACATGGTAAAAAGTTAAAATAATCCTTAGTATGAGTAAAGCAGCATTTGAATGCGATTTCCTACTAAGACCTAATTTCTTATAACTCTGTATTAGTACGTATACCAGACTGTGATGCAAGAGCTCTAATCAACCTGTCTCTCTTACAATATGTTAAAAATTTCTTGTCACTAGTATAGCTTGATATCCAAGGGACATCAGACTGTCAGGTCTCTTACATGTGACCTGTCCTAGCCAGTTGAACATAAAGTTCTGGGATAAAAAAAGTAAAGCTGAAAATGCATACCTACATCACTTCTCTAGAATTTGTTTTAGGTAATGAATAACTTTTATAAATTACTCTGTAAATATAGATGATGCATCAATATATATAAATTCAAAAGGTAAAGACAAGAATACCTTACATTTCACCAAGGTTGTGTAATGTCAATTAAGTACCAGACTGTCTATACAACAGATATCTGAAGTAGAGGATATATAATTATTCAAAGTGACTATAATTTATGGATTAAGCATTCACGATTTGAGATAAAAGATTCTTAAAAGTCACATTAAAAAAAATCACTGTATGTCATCAAGGAGACTAATCAGGGGATGATGAGAAATGCTGATACCCTAGTAAGGTTTCTGAAACTCAAGTCACCACACATGATAGCAAGATACGATGATTCACAGCATTTGCTATTATAGTTGAGCAATTCTTTAAGGAACATGCAAACTATGGAATCTGACAGAAACTTTAAGAAAGGTACCTAAATCTCCACAAACCACAAGATTTGATGGCATAACATCTATCCCTTTAAAAGAAGGCCTATGTGAAAAATGGCAACTCATCAAACTTGCCTGGATTTTAAAAGGGAAATCTATTCCAGAATCTGACAATGACATCAAAGTGTACTTGACTTAGTTTCTCACATGTGACTATAAAATATACCTAATTACTAGAAAGGTTACCTTCACTTTCAAACAGTTATATTTTGTGATTTCCAACTGGAGGTACAAGCCTGCTAAACTGTGTATGAAAATTCTCAAGCCCTGGTGCAAACTCAGTCAAAAAGCTCTGGAATCAGAGGACATCTTTACCAAGGATATGAAGATCAAATAACCCAGGCAAAGATCACAAACATACAGTTGCTGGTAATGAACCCTGAAATCCATCCACATGAACAAAGGAGAGCTTCCAGTACACCTGGCTTAAACAAAAGATCCAAAAAAATCAAGAAACCTTACAAAGGCCCCCAGTGTACTTGTTTAATTAGCTCCTGGAGCTAGCTCGTGTATCCTTCATTGTCTGCATGATCATCATGCTATTAAGTCCAACAACTGAAAAGGCAGCTTGCTTCATACTACCATAAAGATTTTGTCGCAGGGAAGTGCCCCAATAGTTTACATTGAAAAGGTTGACTACGAAATAATTTCATTTATATTTTAAGACAAAATATCATGAGCATCTTCATCATCCTAGAAAAGGCTCAGGAAACAGGGTAAAGGCAAAATGGAACTCAAGAAGTAAAACCACCTTTCAAATGAGAAGTTAAAGAACCTTAAAAACTCTAAATCTGAGCAAGAAAGTTGTTGCTGGGAATCCTACAACACTCAAGATAGTCTACCTAATCCCCTGAACATTCACAAAGATCATGGAGAAGAAATCTTAAAGGTCTGACAATGCTAGATCAGTAATGGGTACTCTAGGATTGAGTGTTTTATCTCTTCAGTGGGATGGTGACAGCAGGGGCTTCCGCTAGATCTATTCTTTGTTTGTACGCTTGCTTCCAGCGATGAGTGGTGACCTAATCTGAGGTATGACAACATGAAATATTTCTCTGGTAGCATAAATTCATGAAGGTTCACCTTAAAAGGGGTACACTGATTTTTTTATTATATTATTTTCTTTGGTGTGTGTTTGTGTGTGTGTGTGGGGGAGGGGACATCAGTATTTGATGCATGACGTGCACATGAATGTGATGGGTTGTGCTTAGATTGGCACAGGGAGTTTGGTTGTATAGGTGGTTGAAGTAAATGTCTAGGGTGGATTTCATGTGTCCGGATAGGGGTGGCAGGGTGAGGCTGAGTGCAGTTGGAATAAACTGAATAGGGTGGCAGGGTGAAGTTGTGTGCTGCTGCAATATATTATATTCCTATTTTGCTAAATATATCTATTGTGGCAGTACTTGGGTTTGTGTGTATATGATCTGTTCTGGTGGTTTGGGGACACCTTTTTTATCTGGGGGGGTTTCTTTGGCATTAAGCTTTATAAGCTGGATTTGGGTACTATATGTGGTCTGGTTGAGAAACCAAAATGTAATGTGTATTATCTGTTTGTGGAAAATATAAATGTTTTTTTTTATTTTGGCCAACTTTTGTTTCTATAAAGGTTCTGAAAGTGTGACCTTTGTGTTGAGGTTGACATAGGATGAGTATGTTGTATTTCATATGTGATGACTAGCACTGTCGGTATTTTGTCAAGAAGTAGGGGTTCATTGAATAATTTGATATGTGGATGCATGCTTAATTCACATTTGTTGGATGTCTGTAAGGTAAATGTAGATTTTTGAGGAGATACTGTCAATTGGTTATGGGAAAGGCCCTATTTATGAAGTGTGAGGTATTTTTGTAGGTGCTTGTGGTATTTTAGCTTGCTTTCATGCGACAGTTTGGTACTCTACATAAGAATGTACGAGGAAATTATGGGTTGCAGGATGTGGTGAATGGTCACATAGGAAGTGGTTGAAGAAATGGGGGATAGAATGGTACCTTTCAAAACTTGGTGAAATAAGCCATGAGGTGGAACTAATGTAAATGGCCAGAAAGATCACTAAATAACATTTATCACTGATCTGTACTGTACTTTTGAGAATTTTATCTAGGAGTATGTGGCAAGGTATTTTGTCAAATGCTTTGCTTATATCTGAAGCAATTAATGTAGTATTGGATATATGTGTGGAGAAGCTGAAGCCATCTAATATACAGGCAGAGAGAGTTTAGTGTGCAGAGTGAAAGTGGAGGGACTGAGATGAAATCCATGTTGTGAATGGTAGATGGAAATGTCGGGGCTGATTCATTTAAGGATCAGCCTGTCAAGGACTTTGGAGATGGCATGTAGGATGGAAATATGACAATAGGAAGAGAATGTTTGGTGGTCTGTCAGGTTTTAGGATTGGTATTATGTTTGCCAGTTTCTAGATGTTTGGTGCTCTGCTAAGAAGCTACACGTGTAATCCAATCTTAATTAACTAATTAACTGACTCATGCATTGATCTTAACTCCAAACTGATTGAAAGTCATTAACAGAAGGTGGTATATTATAAAACATATGGGATAGCATTGATATCAATACTAATTATGGCTTGGAACAAAGTGTATGACTAAGTATATTGTTACTTTAAAAGGTTCTACCCACAAGGATTTAAAAGCTTAAAGAACAACTGAGCTACATTGCATAAAACACCTAGGACTTTTACATATATACAAAGCAAAATTGTGTAAAAAGTAAATTAGTTTATTCACCCGACTTATATCCATAAGAAATGCAAACATGAGAACACAAATAGTCCCAATATATTTCACCAAAAATAAAGAAAAACTGGAAATGAACCATTCAACTATTTTCTAAAAAATCCAGTTATCATGCAGATAATATCCAAAGTGGAATCTAATCTTTGTATACCAACCCTTAAAGTATGAACACTTCAACTTTATACTTAACTGTTGATGTTGGAACACACCCTTATTAACAGAAATTTGATGATTAGATAAATCTACTACTCTGAGCCATAAAATAACATCATTATTGAACTAATCACTTAATAATGAATAAATTAAGTAATGTAAAAAAAATGCCTGGGGTAGTAAAACTTTACCAACTTAGAGTATTGTTGAAAAGTATATGTGTGTAGAATGGTGGTATCTGGCTACAATCCCGTGAATACAGGAAGAAATTTGGTCCAGGGAACATTTCAAATCAACTGCTTACTCACCGAGTGACCGTCCGTTCATCACATAAAAAAAAAAAAAACATACCTTGTTTCTGCTGTCTGATGCATCACTATCCAGTGATTCACTTATGCCGTGTTCATGAAAAAATTTTCAGTTTAACCTCATACCCCTTACAACTATAAATGGAAAGTGCCCAAGTGATTCTACTTGTGGGAAGAAGAGCTTCATCTTGGGGGTAAATTTTGACATTCTAAAGGTTTTTGATGCTGGTCAACATAGTGCTGTTGTTGCCAGAGCTCTTAGCTTGCCTTCAACATCATTGATATGAGATTCTGAGTGTAGATAAAGTGAGACAGTGTGCTTCCAGTATGACATCATATGCGCAAGAGATAACTCATACCAGAGGTGAAGTTATGGAGAAAAAGGAGCAAAAGTTAACAGTCTGGATTGAAGATCAGAATCAATTTAACATGTCTGATCTTAGTGTTATGTAGTTTTACTTAAAAGCAATACTATCTTAAGCTGTATTTCTTGTTCAGATATTTAGATTCATTGTGTACCTGTATTGTACTGCATGTTTCTTGGCTTTTTATGAGTATTTTTTTTTTTTTTGTCCAAACTTGGTTGAAAAATCTCCACGAGAAACATATCCCTCCCCCTTCATACCCCATTGAATGCTATGGTAAAATGGGATTCACTTTCCAGCAATTCCACACAGTTGTGTTTTTCAGTACTTCTCTAAAGTTAAATAGGACGAGGAGTACACACAAATGTAAGTACAATGACACACTCAAAAAACACTGCCAAAAAATTTTAAAAAGTATATGACAAAAGTTTAAAAATTGGGGTTTTACAAGTGTGCAACTTATGTATCAGTATTTACATATACTCACACACTTGTAAACATATATGCATGCATAATCACTTATACACATACACACAAACACATACACAAAGGAAAACATACATACACACACCCAACCACAAACATTCTCAGGCATGAGCATGCACATGAATAAACACACATGAGCATAAATGCCAACATACATACATACATAATCATATATGCACCCATAGAAATGATAGAGATAATGGAATTATGCATATGTGTGTGAGTGCGTGTTATTTTTTAGTTTTTGAATAAGTGACAAAATTAGCTATAAAATATGATGTGCATTACATGATTCAAAAAATGCAGTGTCATATCCAATTTTCTTTTATTTTCATTCACTGCTTTGAAAGAAATATTACAACTTTATATTTTGTGTAACTAGAGTCAAGTTACACATGGGAAGATTTACTAAGAATGACAGTCACAAATAATACAAGCTATTAACAAATAAAATAAATATGGTTAACACATAACTGCAATGTTTTGGGCAGATAAATATACAAGTCAGCTGCATGAAAAATTTCTTTTTGTACAAAGAATAATTTAAGAGTTCATTTAACACAGCCCACAGGCAGAAGTATAGTATCAAGGTTAAAAGACAACATACTGAACTATTACTTTAAAAATACAGTTAACTCATTAAAAGAACCGAAGATATGTTAAGCAGTCACCATCCGTTCTTCAGTGAAGCGTTCATTGAGAGATCGTGTAGTCTGGTTCGGGATATGCCTGAAACCTTTTACACCTGGGCCTGGACCATTATTTAAAGATACTTCCTCTTTCCCCTGAAGCATTGCTATTTCTTTCTGTACTTTGGGATCTAATATTTGCTTATGTGGTTCAGGTAAAGACCTCATATTTTCTGAAGGTATATTTCCAAGTGACATTGCCACTGCCATCCTAGCTCTTGGGTCTCTACTTGAGATAAAATTACGTTTCACAGTTTTTCTAGGTAGACCTGATGATACATGGAAAGGTGGCTCTGGTGGGCGATAAGCACGATCATTTACAACTGTAAATGTTGTTGGAGCATAACTGGTTGATGAAATTTGGTTGAATCTATTTCTGGTGAGCCTTGGTCTCTTTCTACGAGTAGTCCCTGAGGATGGGTTGGTTTAGTTAATCAAACTATTATTGGAAGTCTGTTACACCTATGATATCTTGGTTGTGTAAATGTCTGCACACAGTTTTCAAACATATTATTCATCCTATGCAATTTCACACAATAAATTTGAGAAAATCATCATCCAAGAGAGACCATACTGGCTGCAATGTTTAACATACTAGAATGTCATTATAACACAGTATAAAGTAGAAATAATAAAAAACTTGAAAAAGGTACCAACCTGCATTATCATATACACCTTTAGACTGATTTGAAGCAATGTTGTTTTTTATACTGACTGTCAATCCCCGCTGAGATGAGAGAGAGACAATTGAGCCTGCTCCTCTTGATGATTCAAGAGCTTCAGCACTCTAAACAAGAAAATAAACACTGGTATTAAAAGAAAAAGCTAGATCAAAGACCAAATGAAATTTTAAATTAAAGCACTGATTTATGTTTCAATTAGTTTTTTATGAGAAAGCAAAAAAATTTTGTGGGTGTCAGTACGCAACAGACAAGTGTTAAAGAGAATGGCATATAAATAAAAGGAACTTCAAAGGCACTAGAGTTGACAACATTAATGATACAGCACTGAGATTCTCCCTGTAAGCAAGAGGCCAAGCGGCCCATTGTTTTTGGTTTAAACATACATTTATTAATAGAAGTTTAAAGTTTATTTGAATGGGTATGGTAGATTATTTAAAAAGAGGAAGCTGAATGTGTAAGGGATCTCTACATAAGGATATATGCATTATATACAGTATGTATAATTTACATAATGCCTTATTAATTTCATTTTCAATTTCTTCTTTATGCACAATCTACCAAACTCATTTAATTTAACTTTAACCTGTCAATAAACATTTGGTCTGCTCTACAGTAATTGCAACAAGTCTTTTCAAATTTTGTAAATGCCTGCATAACATTGTTTCTGGCTACAGGAGTGTCCAGAAGTTGTTAAATTACAGTTTCAAAGCTTCTTCTTCTTTTTTTTTCCAAATACATATTTGCCATTTCCCGCTTTAGCGAGGTAGTGTTAAGAACAGAGGACTGGGCCTCAGAGGGAAAATCCTTACTTGGCCCCCTTCTTTGTTCTTTCTTTTGGAAAATAAAAACAAGAGTGGAGGATTTCCAGCCCCCCACTCCCTCCTCTTTTAGTCATCTTTTATGACATGCAGGGAATATGTGGGAAGTATTCTTTCTCCCCATCCCTCAAAATAAAAAGGATGCATTTTGTTCTATATGAGAAATAATCCTAATATCATTAGTAATGCTAAGACACTATAACATGGAAAGCAACCATAAATAGTAAGTGTGTTGCACAACCAAAATATAGGCAATATAAAGATTCTTTTTTTTTCTAAGGCTCCAGTCACGGACAAAAGTCCACATCAAGGTCGGGCCCTAATTGAAATATAGAGAGAATTGAGAAAGGGTGAAAAACAGACAGGGAAAGTATTTACAAATTTTTGAGAAAGTGAAAAACATGTCTCTTGAAATGAGCCAGGTCATAG
>JAYMFT010189993.1:0-11873 GCA_038088735.1 Panulirus argus
CCCTCCCTCCCTCCCTCGCTCCCTCCTTCCCTATGAAGGCCTCCACCAGGGTAAACGTCCTCACGATCAAGAAAGATTTCTCTCTCTCTTTTTTTTCCCCTCCCGCCACTTGAATCCTTCACGCCAAAGAGTTTTTTTTCTTTTCATTTTTCCATGAGCTGTTGGGGGCGGGGAGACGAATCGCAGTGCACATCCTTGTGAGACAGGAGCAAGATGGATTCTCTGTATGGAGATTAGTATCCACTGAAAGGGGTAAGACAAACAGAACCAGAGATTCTTAGTCCTCGTGAAAACTTTTTGATCTTGGGAGACCATATCTGTTGCTTAAACTGTCAGGTAAAAATTTCTTTTTCTGGTTTTAAACAGACAAGCCAGTCGTGGGCCAATCAGACCTTCTGTTGTCTGTCTCTCTCAAGTAAAATATTCGTATGATGCAATAGATCTCTCTACCTTCTCATCAAACCAACTATTATTCTTACACGTTCCTTCTCCCCGACTCTTACAAGATGTCTTACTTAAAAAGTCAGATCCTTAAAGGAACGGGTGAATTCACTCTCACTCTCTTACCATCAGATCGGACTATCTACGAGGCATCAGTGCCCACAAACGCTACCTTAAGTAATTCAACATCACTGTGTCACTTACGAATGACATATGCCTTAGGTTTTGTAACAGAAATGGCTCTGATAAATCATTATAAGTGCGTTATACTTTGTAAAAGAAATTTTTCAAACAAGAACCATCAAATGTGAGTTCCTGCCATCATACTTCACACGCACGCAAAACCCAGGATGCGTAGTGAACAGTCTTGTATTCTTGATGTTTAAGCGACTCTTACAGTCGTGTCTGTCTTGGTGTAATTAGATTTTCATGGTATGGAATTACGTGTAATTATGTTGCTCCTAGTTTGCTGAAGTGGGGTAATAAGATTAGCATATTCTGACGAAAGGGGGTGTGAAAGATGATTCAGAGAGTCACTTTGAAATTTCTGACTGAAATCTTTTAAACTGCAGAATAAAAAGGACTTTTTGTAAGTGTAATAACAATAAAGAAAAAAATAAGAGGAAGAATTATGTTAACTACTGGAGCACAACGGTGCGATCGCTGAGCAAGGTGGTACGATTGTTGGGCGAGATGGTACGATCCTTGAGCACGATGGTACAATCGTTAAGCGAGATGGTACTATCGTTGAGCATGACGGTACGATCCTCGAGCAAGACAGTGCTATCCCTGAGTGAGAAGGTACAACCCTTGATCAAGGCTCTCTGACCCTTAGGTATGGAGGTGTGACCTCCAGCCAGACTCTCTTGAAGGGTCTGGTCCAAGGCCAGGCGACCGTACCTAAAAAAACAAAAAAGTACCGTTATCCTCAAGGGTCGTGTACCGTTGTACTCAAGGATAACGTACCGTCTTGCTCAAGGGTCGTACCGTTGTGCTCGAGGGGGTATTTATTCCATATATTGGAAGCTCATAAACGTTTCAGTTTCATAACGTCTCAGTTCCAGAAACGTTTCAGTTTCATAAACGTTTCTGTTTCATGAACGTTTCAGTTTCATAGACGTTTCTGTTTCATGAACGTTTCAGTTTCATAGACGTTTCTGTTTCATGAACGTTTCAGTTTCATGAACGTTTCTGTTTCATAAACGTTTCAATTTCATAGACGTTTCTGTTTCATGAACGTTTCTGTTTCATAAACGTTTCTGTTCCAAACAGTTCTAAAAGTAGAATGAGAAAACGAAATACGGAAATAGATAAAAGGCTCTCTTCCCCCTGCTGGCTTCATAGTCTTCGTCTCCCCAAACGTTCTCGAGAAGTACTGTAAATATTGTAAACCCTTAGAGACAAGGGGGCGTGTTGTGTCCACAACAAGGTAGACTTTTTTTGTCATCGAGAAAGAGAGGTTATAAAAGGCGCACATGGTCAACACACGCACACACACACACACGCAAACAAACCAACAAACACAGACAAACACACAAACGCACGACAGGACACACACACACACACACACACACAAAGCCTCAAAATATCCCATCTCTCCCTTAGATTGCGTTATAGACAGCTTAGCACAAGTGTAAGGAAACCATTTAATACTCCTCTAACATCCCCCAGAAATATGGAAAAGAGAGAGAGAGAGAAAGAGAGAGAGAGAGAGAGAGAGAAAGAGAGAGAGAGAGAGAGAAATGAGAGAGTCGGCATAATGTGTGCCTGTGATGGACTAAAGCTGTTGTATTCTCAGACACCTTCGCAAACTTAAGCGTCGGGCCAACATTACGTACTACTTGAAGGAGAGAGGCAGTCTCACCACCACCACCACCGACACCGCAGCCAGCAAATATCGACACTTTCACCAACACCAGCGTCACCTTCACCAACACTAGCTTCACCATCTGAGGCGAAATCAACATGCACCGTTCACCCTCACCACCATTGTTGTCAACACTAACGCCAACAACATTGCTGCAGCCATCTCCAACACCACCGACACTGGCAGTATATATACTTATGCTGATACGGCATCACCACCATATCCACCATCAGGGCCACAACCATCGGCATCACCGCCACAACCACAACCACCACAACTACAACCACCACAACTACAACCACCCACCACAACCAAACCCTAACCATGCTATACGACCGAGCCAAGCCCTGTAGGTTGGAGAAAACTTTGCAAATATCTCGAAGGGCTTTATTGTTTTATCCCGTAATCATCATCTTTAATCTCAAACCACTTCAACTTTAGAGGTTCCCTCATAAAATTCTGAGAACAAACACACTTTGAATTCCTTTCGTCTCCCACGGGAGAAGTTTTTTTGTTTCACTTTCCATTCTTTTTTAAAAAAAGTTAATATTGGCTCGATGCTCAGTAAGAAAAGACTGAGTACCAGTGATCTCAGATTGTGAATTCAGGAGAAAAATCTTCATCAATCGAGTTGAAAGCAGATTTGCTTTTCTTCTCTTTCACTCCCCACATTTCCGTGTATCATTGTGAAGAGGTATTTCAGTACATAAACCATTACTTTACCTTATCTTACGTCCCTGCCCCAGTCACCACCGTCAGGCAGGACCGCAGGTCGATATATGTAGTAGTCATACTGTGTGCTTGTCTTTTTGTGGTGAGTGAAAGGCAAGCCAAGAGCATGTGTTCAGTGTTTTCGGTACGGAAGCTGCATTTTGCGCATGAGGGACCTTGTGATATGTTGAATGTGTGTGTGTGTGTGTGAAATGTTGGAGAGATGGACAGTGTCCAGAACGCGAGTAAGAAAGTGTAACCCGTACATGTCTTGGGATTTTAGTTTCAGATGGGAGATTGTCTGGTGGAGTGGAATTTTAAGATTGAGGTCGTGGGTCGGCTGTTTATTGTTTATCGGGTGTTTGCAGTGTAATTGTCGTTTGTCTGTTTTATGCCTAGTGGGGGAGGAGGGATAATATGTGGATATAAAGTACTGAAGCGATCGGTAAGGTTAAGCATTTTGTTTCTGAGTGAGGGCTGTTGGTTGGTTTAGAGTGGTTTGGGTAGGAGTGGTCTAGTAATCTCGCAAAGAATTCGCCATACATAATTCAGTTTTGGATTCGGGAGCTCTAGATGAAAATGGCCAATGAGAGTCGCAAGAACTACGTTTCCGACATTCGGAGGGACGGAGGGACCAAAACCCTTTTTCTCAACATCTCGAACATCACACATATCTCACCCACCTCTCGTCGTAGATGCTTCACCCAGATACACAGGCGGCGACTGTGCCCATCTCTCTCTGACCTGTGACCTCTGTCTTCGAGCATACTCTCTCTTACTATAAACCCTTTATTAGGTACATACACCCGTCAGCAACCCCAGGACCAGCTGACTTGATATTCATGTGACACTACGTACATCTGCCTGTAATATCATCTTTGATCCGCCTCTGTCGGAACCTCGTGCTGTTGTTAAAATTTTCAGGCGTCAGTCTCCTTTGGGAAGAGAAACATAGGGACATAGACTAGTGGGAGGGAGCGTCTCTCTCTCTCTCTCTCTCTCTCTCTCTCTCCCTCCTTAACTTGTACCTTCGACATGAAAAAAAAAAGAAACGCAAAAAAAAAAAGGAGAATAATATCTTTCTTCTTACTAACTTTTCCCTGTTGACAAACTTTGCACAAGTTTCAGAGGATGGTTTGCGAGAGCGAGGCGGTAATATGTCATGTTTCTTTTTCTCAACTTTCCATTCCTGAAAATTCAGTGAATCGTCTTCGCACGCAGAATGTGAGGGTCGGGTGGTGGTGGGGGGAGGAGGGGGTTGTGTCTTGGGGTCAGGAGAGAGAGAGAGAGAGAGAGAGAAGGAATAGCGAAATGAGGAGAAAATGACAAGAAAAAAAAAGAAATCCTAGAGAGTTCCTTGAGGAGGTGGAGATCCTGCCTGCTTGCCTTGCTGCCTTGCCTTTTAACCTGATTACATCGTTCAGGGAGCAGCGTGATAGTGAAGCACCGCCTGCCAAGTGTTTCTGAGGCTTGAGTTCATAATGCAACAGTGTCCAGGATTAATGCAACACTGGAGGTAATTGAATCAACACAACGTCTGGACTCCCGCCCGCCACATCAGGGTTGCATTGTGTACGTACCTCAGCTTCTTTTTCTTTCATATGATACCTGATAATTGTGGGACGTAGATCATTGTCTACAATAACCAGAAATGGTATGATTATTCTAAGTCCGTAATTGTAGGACTGACTGGGAAAACATACGTCACGTGCGTATCTCTATTTTTCGTAATTGGAAGATTGGCTCAGGTTTGAGAACTCGATTTCGAATCCTCTACGGAATCTGCTTCGTTTTAACTCCTATTGTTTTTTTGGGGGGCGTTTTGCTCCCGTTTCTGATGAAGCCTTGTGTGTGTGTGTGTGTGTGTGTGTGTGTGTGTTGACCACGGGATGTTGGAAGTTGCTGGAACCCGATCGACCTCGGCGCCCCAAACCCTCTAGAGTTGTGCTGAAAAGATATACGATTCTGTCCAGTGTCGACTCTCGTATGAGGGGATTTTCAAGTCCTGTGAGACACGATGTTCAAATGGCAGAGTACTGAACAATGCAGAGCCGCTGCTCGAAGCACAGCCTGAAGTGATCGCATATTTTCATGTTTTTCTTCTCCTCTACGAACATGCACTCTAAAGACAAAATCTTGTTTTTGTTACGCCTTTTTTTAAACGTTTGTATATACTGGTGAATGGCATTAGAAACCGCATCGGCAGGAGGGTGGAATACTCGTATATTTCGATAGATTTTCGTGCATCTATATACTCGTTCGACGATAGCTATCCACCCCCAGAACACCCTTTCCTTTCTCTTCCCTGAAGACTTTGGGAAGGTTAGAAAGGACTAAGAAACACCAGTTCGATAATGTCAGAAACTTTGCCTGTATTGTAGATAGTTGGACCGCACCGTCTCATGCTATCAATTTCCTATAGCTGTATAATTACCTCTGTAAAAAAAGAAAAAACAGTTCATTCATGTCAAAGGCTTTAGTCACAGACACAAGTGCTCATGAGGGCCAGTTCTTGAGTGAAGAAATTAGAAAATGAAATGGCGAGAAAATGAAATAGTCATCAATGAATTAAGTCATGTTAATCTGTTAACGTCGACTTCGTAGGCAAACATTTTACACCGAATGAGCCGAATTGCTTCTTCATTATACGGGATTGTTAACATATGGAACGATTCGCCAATTAGGGTTAGTTAAAAGCAGTACTTTAGATACGTTGTATTAACAGACTTGATATGTATCTCGCTTCAAAACCACGACTGAAATTGTTTTGCGCCTCCTTAGTCACACTGACAGTCTGTCGGTTTCTGTCTTCGAATGATCTGTGTGCCTTCTGACTTTTACCTCACTAATCCGTGAGTCTCTGATACCTTCCTCTATCGCAAAGCAGCCTCTTAAGGGACCCAGTGGTCTGTTGCTCTTTAAATTCCACTTGTATTTCTGTCTGTCTTGTTGGTCATAAAGTACTTTTCAGTCTGCATTTCCTGAAGTTAAATTTGTCACCTCGAAAACTCGACCTGTGCTTTTAATTTGCATTCCGTGTACACTGTGCGTCTCATGCGTTGTGCATGTTTAAACAGATGGTCCTGCTCTTCCCGTGCCGCCACCAAGTGCTCCCTTGCTGACAAATATCACAGGTTAGAACTTAGAAAAAAAAGAAAAGTTTGTTAGGCAGACAGCGGTTAGGAATGTTTGCATTCCTTGTCGAAGATATTCACTGTTCAGTTTCTGATATTCCGTTCTTGGAGATATCCAGAAATTACATCCTCGAACTCGTTGCTGTCATTAGGTAAAGGTCATACGATGAAACCCCATGCTTGGAAATATATATAAAGGTCAGATCCTGTTGGCTTGTTGGTGATCTTATGAAAACCTTATCCCAAGCGAAGATCAGATCCCGTCTCTCCGCTGATGAGGGATCGAATCGTCGTAAGTTGCCGTTGGATAGACCTGAATCTGTTTCGACAAGCGATTTAGAGAACATGTACCTGAGATATGTTGTTAGAGGTGAAGATTAGATGATGAATTACTCATGATATGTTAAACCCAGTGTCGTAGTATGATAGAAGATCTCATATCTCCCCAGCTTTTAGCACTTAAGTTTTGCTAAATGAAATCACCGTCGTATTTGCTAGAGAGATGAAGTAATGAAACAGCACGCTCCGCGTTTTGTCTGGAAATCTTTACGACACACACGTATATCTCACTATTTACATATTACCGATTCGAAATGGTTGTGCCACTATCAACGCCTTTCTAATGCGTAATGATATGATAATAACGATGATAATGATAGTTAATATGATATTGATAATGATGATAATGATAATGATTGTGATAAATACAATAATGGCAGTAATAACAATGATACTGATGATTCATACCTAATTTCTTCTGTCTAACGAGGTAGCATCAGGAACGAGCCAAACAACAGCCTCATTCGCACTCACCCATTCTCTAGTTGTCACGCAATAAGTGCCGAAACCAGAACTAACCATCCGCAGCCAAGCCTCTCAAAGCATTCCATGGTTTACCAAGAGCGCTTTATATGCCCTGGTTCAGCCGGGAGACAGCACATCACCTTCCCACACCCCATATATCACACTGATCAAACGATCAAGTTCGTTAACTTCCTTGCACTCCTCTTACCCTCCTGAATGTTCAGGCCCCGATGCCCCAAAGCCTCCACACTCTTTCCATTCCCATCTTGGTCTCTCCCCTCACCTGTTTCTCTCCGCCACAGACAACTAGATCCTCTTTGTCAGTCTTTCTTCGCTCATCCTCTCCATATGTCCGAGCCATTTCGCCACACCGTGGTCAGCCCTCTCAGTCAGTCTACGCTCCCTACCATAACTCTCTCTTACACTGTCGTTCTGTACATGATCAAACTACCTACCATCAAATGTCATTCGCAGACATTTTCTTTTCCAAACACGTCTCCCCCATTTTTCTTTGCCTTCAGGGCCCAAGACACATCCATACACCGTTGTCACGGATACCGTACCTTCGAACATGCTTATCTTTGTCTTTAAACACAATGACCTCTCGTTCCACACGCTCCATAATGTACCCAGGGCATAAGACCCCCGTCTCGCAGCCTAAGTCATTGGAGCTTCATGTTTCCATCCGTTGCCACATCCATACCAGATACCTAAAGCACTCCAGGTCCACCCTGTTCAAATCTTCTCTTAAGCCATCTGACTCACTCCCACCTCCCCTCCTGAACTTCACTACCACACATTTGTTTATATTTATCCAGTGTCTACCACCAGAGCCGTGTCATCTGCAAACAGCAGCTAATCCACATGGAGAAAGAGAGAGAGAGAGAGAAGTTGTCTGAATATAAGGGATGACACCAGCTGTCGTGAGCAGGGGGTGTGGATCCACTCGTATCAGTCACACAAATCAGCGGTCCATGATTCCGGCTTCGCCCAGCTTGTCCTGTACGTGATGGGAAGTAACAGGGAAACCCAAGCTCTTACCCTCAGCCTTTACATATAGTCTTGTGGTAATCCTCACTTCTCCATGTTCAGCTTGATGCTGAGCTTCATTTGAAAGCTTCTGAGCTTTGGATACTACTAAGAGAGACTATTAGCTTAGGATCTAGTACATCCAGGGAACTCTCGCAAGACCATGAAACTCCTGAGCACGATGGTAAAGCCCTTGAGCAAGGCGATGCGACCCTTGATCAAGTCCTCCAACTCTTAAATAAACCGGATAAAGTCTTGATAACTGCGTTACTATCCTTGGCTACGACTCAATCGGATCACCATACATACATTCGCAAAACTTGGAGGCAAGGGTGACCTTTTTATATCTGCTTGTGGGTTGGTTATGAAGTGGTTTGGATGGGTGGTGTCAATTGATGGTGAAGAAAAGACTTGAGTGCCGAGTATGATGAGGTGGGATTGTGTTGTAAGAATTTTTCTTTCGTTGTAGAGATACTCGATGCTTGTGGTTGCCAGGCAGCTATTGCTACGTGCTCTGTCTTATGTGGTGTGTCGTTTTGTTGCATGTGATTAGGAAAGAGTGGATGACCAGGCTTGTTTTATGGTTGAGAAGATGATTTTAGTGTGTTATGGCATACCAAGAGATTCTTTTCTTTGTCCGATGCTGAATTCAATAAGTGTTCTTAAGGCTTTTGATTGGGTCATGGTATTTATGTTGATATTTATAGTGTGGGTAGTGAATGGCATATGTGTGTGTGTGTGTGTGTCAAGTGTCATGTGTCATGTTTATTGACTGGGAGTGGTTGATCATTTAGTGTTACGCGTGGATGGAAGTTGGGTTCATAACTGTCCCAGGGTAAAGATGGGGACGGTGGCTATCAATTTTGAGCTACCATGTGTCACAGTTGCATGGTATAGTGCTGCAAGTTTATAGTTGTTTTTTTGTGTTGTGTTATGGTGTTGAGGGTTAACTCTGAGTTCTCACACATAATGGAAGACTCTCGCACTGTGGTTTTCGGGAGCCCGTTTAAAAAGTGATTGAAGAAGGTTGGAGATAGAACAGCTCCCTAGAGGACTCCACTGCAGAGTTTACGAATTTTGGAGGTGAAACCTTTGTGAATGATTGACTTTAGCGTCCATATATGAACCTATCTAACCACTTTCCGTTATATTTTTGAATGATGAAGTCAAGCATCTTTTATTTGAGAATATGTCAAAATTCATTAATGATTGGGATTTTGATGTCTAATGCTACTAATACTTAGTTTGAGGGGGGAGGGAGCTATAGCTAGGTAACGCCATTGGGGGTGTGCTGTAAGTAGAGTTATTGGGACTAAAACTGTACTGCTTTGGTCAAAATGGGATGTTTTGCTTGATTCTAATGTGGATGCGTTTTCGTAGGAGTTTGGGTATAGATGATAGCAGTGATATGGGGCTCATATAGGATTGCACGAGGAAGGGGTATATCTATGGAGATATATATTTATTCATCCGTATATACTGAAAGTGTATTTATAGCATAAAAAAAGGTGATATGGTGTTAGAATACTCTCGGAAAGTGATAACCTACACGAAACAGCATACCTCAAACTCGCCACAGTGGTATAAGCTAAGAGCAGCATATCACACACCCCACGAAACAGCATAAGATATACTTCCAACACTGGTATAAGCAAAGAGCAGCATATCATGCACCCCACGAAACAGCATACCACAAACTTCCCACACTGGTATAAGCAAAGATTAGCATATCATACACTCCACTCTAATATAACCATCAGAAATCACTCCACACGATTTCCACGAGAGTATAACTCTCGAAGACCACATCACACACCTCGCAGTTCCCACCAGCCTCCTCCAGAGGGGACTCCCAAGCTAATAAAGTGAGCCGGGGAAGAAGGAGTATAGTAGCAAGCAAGATATCGTGAGAATCATCCGTGTGCTTTCCACCGCCGCCATCCTCACTGTCCCCCGTGCTATATCATGGCCACCAGGCTAAGCCATGTTGGGCGGCCATGTTTTCCAGTCCGTGTGACTTATGGCCGTCTGTTGCACTTGTTTTGTCCCAGGGCACCGAAGATGAAAGTGATAATAAACTTTCAGATGGTCGAGAGCCGAGCTGTGATTCATTGGCGTGCCGTCCTTAAGATCGCTTTGGATTTCTCATTGGTTTACACACACACACACACACACACACACACAACACACACACACACACAACACACACACACACACACACACACACACATATATATATATACACACATACCATTTTTTTCCAGACTTGTTTGCTGTTTCCCACGTTAGAGATGTAGCGCCAGGAACAGATGAAGTTATAGCCCCATTCGCCGCATCAGTTCTCTAGCTGTCATGCATAATGTACAGAAATCGCAGCCACCCACCTCCCTCCTCCTCTCCATCAACAACCAGGCCCCATAGACCTCTCCTGACGGCTTCACATGCCGTGTTTCGGTCCACTGACAGCACGTCGCCCCTCATATACCACTTCGCTCTCACAGAGATCAACTGAAATGTAATCAGGATTAAAACTGAAAAAAAAAAATCTGTCATATAACAGAAGGGAAAGCTTCATTTGTACCAAGGTAATCACTCATTTACACTAACGTAATCAGTAATTCACACTAAGGTAATCAGTCATATACGTCTTTTACTGGGCCTTAACTGGAATAAACAACTAGTCCAGTATTAATTATTATCTGTGAAAGAGTCAGGATGTTGCTCAGGAATTTTCTAATGGCTCCTGCACCTCAAGACTGCGCTACTTCCAGAAGCAGGGAAATGTAGACTCCTTCGGAGTGAGAAGTTCTTTGACGAGACTGTTCCCCTAGTGATACAAGCATTGCCAAAGGTGACTGTTCACTCGCGCTGTAACCTGGTGTGGGCAGAGTCAGCTGACAGAGCAACCTCCTGTATTTATCTGTCATTTACAACTCAGCTATGTTTTGTTTACAGGTCACAAATCCGACATTTACGTTGAACAGTATCTCATTTACATTAAAAAGATTTATTTTCATAAACTGAACTGTCATTTGTAAGAGATTAAGCGTAACACGCTGTAAATCATTCTATATTCTACAATAAGCCTTTTCATTTGCATCACTGTAAATGTAAATCAAACTAACTTGCTCCGTCGTTTCTCCTAAAGCGTTTTGTTAATTGCACTAACTCTTATTTACGGGACACTAAGCTTTTCTGCCATTCACACTAAAATACTCCATCTTTTACACAAGATTGCCCCATCACTTGCAGGAAACCCTTTCAGTCTCCTGTGTAAACTATTCAGCTATTTACACAAAAGTATGCCCTCATTTACATCGTGCTGTTCAGTTATTTACAGGAATCCACCAATTTCAAGTACTCTAAGCTATTCCATCATTAACGGTACAATTTTCACCATTTGCATTAGATCGGTTCTCAGTCACATGAAAGAAAATTTGTTGTTTACTTAAAACTACCTCGTTGACCGCGAACTAAACTGTATCATTTGCAGCATACTGCCCGAAAATTTGCACTTCAACATGCTATGTTTTACGTTGAATGAGTAGATTTTTACAGTGATATATGCCATCACTTACACGGCTGCTCTCGGTCATTTCCAATGCATATTCCGTTATTTACAATGCGGCATTCATTGATTTACGTAAGAAGAAGATTCTCAATGTATTCATTACATGGTTGCATATTGGTGTAGATTTTACGCCGATACGAAACACAGTCCTTCACGTGGAACCATCCAGTCATTTTACACTAATTTACGCCATCCTTGACAACACCTCAAGACGTACCATCATTTACACATCACGTCGCGTTTTTTCACGCCACCAGAGTAAAATCTCTCTCATTCTCTCTCTCTCTCTCTCTCTCTCTCTCTCTCTCTCTCTCTC
>JAYMFT010190004.1:0-11872 GCA_038088735.1 Panulirus argus
GGGTATTTTTCTTCGTCTGTTTCCTGGCGCTACCTCGCTGACGCGGGAAACAGCGATCAAGTATAATAAATAAATAATAAATATATATATATTTAGAGAGAGAGAGAGTTGAATGTGTTACGTATAAATTTAGAAAAGAGTATGATAAGGTTGACAGAGAGGCTATATAGTAGGTGCTGTGAATACATGGGATTAAGTGTAAAGTTACTTAATTGCAGTAAAGGTGCCTCACACCACATATTGCTTTCAGACACTTCATTACCATCATATCCATCCTCTTCCATTCTTTAGTGTTCAATGACCCAAGACTCCCATTCATGCAACACTGTTGGGATTACTATACTTTCAGACATATCCATCTTTGTCCTGTTAGACACTGGCGACTTCTTTAACAAATGCATCAGTTTGCCTAAGACTTTAGACCCTTTTCTCACCCAAACACTGGCTACTCCTTTAACAAACACCTCACTGCATAAAGGACTTTAGACCCTTTTCTCACCGAAACACTTAATTTAGCCTGTGTAGTTCTGTATGTCACCACCTCCACTCCCAAGTACTTAAGGCATTCCAATTCCTTCAGGTAGCAAATGGCAATTAATTTATCTCCCATGCTTCCTCACTCCCACTGTACTGTAGACCTGCCCCTTGCTCTGTGACCTTTGCATTACCTCCTAATAAGTGCAGTATATATATATAAGTCAAGTTACAGTTGCTTATTTTAGAAGAAAAATATTTAAAATAACAGAAGTTGTGTCTGAGTTAAGAAATGTTGTATCTTGAAGTTGGGATAAGATGTTCAATTATTTTAACAGGGTAACTGTGTTCCATTGTATTGGAGAATTGATTTTGTTTTTTTACATGTTCAGTGGTGTTGCATACTGAGAATAATGTGTTGTAGCAAGTGGAGTGTTAAGTCTCAGCTAAGTATGTTATGTCATACAATTTTTTACTACATCAAATGACCTTTGTTGAAGTAAGATGGGAGTTATTTGTTGCATGTTGTGGTCCTCAATACTTGATAAATGTGAATGTGACACATGGGGACTAACTATGCCCTCATAGGTAATCAATAATGTTTAAACCATAACAGCCCAGTAGGTATGCATGATGATCATAATGAATTAAGTACTTTAGCTCTTAGTAAATTTCTGAAGTTGGTTGAGGGGCTTTTGTAAATTAGATGTAAATCTCCTTTAATCATTAGCAAGTCTTAAGGTTTATGACTGTTATCCCATCTTAATACATTTTTTATAGCAATTTTAAAACTCTTTAAAGAACTTCTCTTAGATGTACCTCGGATAGTCAGAAGAACTGAAGTGTACTGAATGTGACCATGACTATACATCTCTTGGTAGACTTACTATAATCTTACAAACTAAACTTTTACTTTGTCCAAGGTAATTGAAGTTGAGGCCTGAACGTTGTACCGATGCAAGAAACACGTCCAGTAAAAGTTAATCCTTATTGATTATTATCCAGTGCAAAGAAGCTACTGAGAGAAAAAAAAATAAAAATCAGATCATACAGATGTCAGGTTTACAGTGGGAGGGACATAGTGACTTGCAAAGCTCGTATGTCTGATAGGTAACATCAGGAAAGAGGACTTAGAGATGCGATGGGTGAGTGGTAAGTAGACAGGGCTTGGATAAGTCATGCAGGCTGCTCACTTGTGTGAAGCATGACAGCTTGTGTAGACGAGGTAAAGTTTATGGAAAATTAGGGTCTTGACACAGAAAGCAGGGTGAGTTTCATGGTGGGTTCTTCTTACATTGATAATAAGGTTCTGTGGATACCGCTATGTGCTTTGGGAGACGTTATATATGGTGTTTAAAATTTTTTTAAAACTCAATTTATCAATTATCTATATTGTCTCTTTACTGAAACAGGTCATTTCATTATGTAAATTATAACAGATACTCTGTAACAGAAATTTAAAGGAACAAATGGTTAGAGCATGGAGGAGAGTTGGTAAGGCTATGTAGAGAGTAGTGATGCTTTATATAAATTTGATTAAGCTTAACAAAGAACTAACACCAGATCAGTTGCAAGTGATTGAATAGATAAGAGATGATGGTGCATGTCATAATATGTAAAGCCTGTCAAGGATTGGATGAAGTAAAAATGAGTATTAGAGTTGGCACAGATTGGTTTGGGTAGAACAAATATTGTTAAGCTTTGTGAAGGGTGAATGAAATGTATTAAAACGTGGGTAGAGCTTTGTGGAGAGTGGTTAGAACTCTTTGAAAAAAGAGGAGCTTAGCAGAGTGTGGTCACTTTTGAGAATTTGGGTGAAGCTTATAAGGCAAATAATGGGAGGCTGGCAAACAGTATGTAAAGAATAGCAGGATATGTGTGTTTTTTGTTCGTGATGAAACTGAAAGTCAACATGACAGGTGCAGCTCAACAATATGTGGGCAGGTGCAGCTCAACAATATGTGGGTAGAGCACAATAAAGAGTGGATGGAACTTTCCTTGGTGAGTGGATAGAAGGTAGCAAGTAGTGGTCAGACACAACTGTGACTGTGAGTATTTGAACTGTACAAGAAGAAAGGTTGACTGTTGTGCCTGGTATTGGATGTATGAAACAGGCTGGTTCTCGGGAGCATTGAAAGCTATGCACAAATGATTGCAGGTGAAGGAGATGGCAATTGGGTATAAAGGATCAATTTTTTAAAGCATGCAAAACATAGCTGTAAGAAGGGAATCAAGTCTTTGTGCCCTATGAAGCTTATAAGCAAGAGAGCTCTGAAAATGATGCTGGATTCTAATAAGAAACAGGCAGACCTGCATCTTATATGATAGATAGAATTTAATTAAGCATGCAGTTAGATAGTGCATTACACATACACACACACACAAAAAAAAAGTCATCATTCCCGTTATGTTTTGCATACTCTGCCGCTTTATACTAATGTGTGATGGTGAATCTACTAACATTGTACCACTGCTCGGCTCTAGCATTCTACCGGACGATAATGGATGACCCCAGGGACCTTAGAGCCATGGAGTCGCAACTGCCGCAGGCGACCATGGTGCCACTCTCACCGGTAGCTGCCCGCACCCACTTCCCCGAGACCTGGGTCTTCACCTCAGCAGACTCAGGGTACGCCCGCACCCCCCCACCCACCTGCTACCTCTATTCTAGCACCACTCTGGAACTCTTTGCACCAGTACAGGACTTTCTAATGCCAATTTGGGACTTGCACCTTTATGACACTCTTGCACGATCATGAAACCTTTTTATTACCTTTGTGGGTATAAACCACCAGCTCTCATACCTGTCTAGGTCTCTAGTGCAGTACCACTTAGACTTAACTTCTTTCATGGGACTCTGTAGCATCCCTCAGACTCTAGCATGACAATATGACTATCACTGCTCTTTATATTTAGCATGACTGTGAGAATTCCTTGTATGGTACCACCATGGGCACATGTAATGCAACTTTATGTCTATGTCTCTTAGTGCTTTGGAACCCTCTAGTTACATTGTGAGACTTCAGTCACTCTATGGGACTTTGTAGCACTTTCTGAGGACTCAAGCCTAAGGTGAAACTATAATCTGGAACTTTAGGCTCTTTAGATGTTCTGGCACCCTTAGGAGACTTTTTGACCTATATTATTCACCTCAGCACTTACAAAGGATAGTAGTAATCTCTCTAACGCCATGGCACCTATTTAGAACATTAGGGTTTATGCAAATTTTGTTTGTATAGAACTCAGTCCATTGCATTCATGGTAGAACTCTTGGTAAGAGAGATTCCATCTTTTTTGTTAAACACATGAATAGTGCCATGTGTATCATCCTGATCTGGAGACTTAAACACCTGCCTTTGGAATCAAACAGCATAACAGTATTCGAGGTTAAAGAAACAGTACGTTCATCTGCATAACAGCTTTTGTTTGTGATGGTTGAAAATGAAAACATATCCAACCATTGTGGTAAAACATCCCAAAACTTTGGATCCCCACCTTCATGGATAGATGTGATGATGCAAGTTAGGGATGCCCTAACTTGATTGCCCCTAAACATATATCATTGTGAGTTGAGGTGCTTTCAGACAGTGGCCCTGCTGCATAAAAAAAAAAGGGTTAGTGTGAAGTGAGGTGCTGTCGCTGCCAGACATGTTACATTTGTGTGGTGGGGTGCTCTGACATTATGGTCATTGCTGCTTGACATACAAGTGCCAAGACTGGTGAGGTGCTCTGACAATAATCCTGCTACCAGACACAGTAAGACCTGAGGTGAGGTGCCCCGACATAATGTGAGGGGCTTTGACTTGATGTTCCCTGCTGTCAAACATATTAGGACATGAAGTAGGGTACCCTGACATGATAATGGCCCATGCTGCTAATCATACCGACATGGGGTAAAGAGCTCTGACATGATGGTCCCTGCTGCCAGACAACTAAAGATACGAGATGAGGTTCCCTGACAGTATGCTCTTTTCCATCAGCTGTATAAATATACATGGTGGGATGCTCTGAAATAACCTGTTACGAGATGTGTAACAGGGTGGCATGTTACATATAAAACCAGTTATTATCCAATCGCCCAGAGTGTGACTGCATTTATGACGTCATTTGAGACAACCATTGGAACATATTCTGCAAGTTTTGTGCATTTTGTTTTTCTTAATATTGCTAAAGAAAATGCATTTTTTTTAGTTACACAGCCCCTTTGTGGTTGTGACAAGCATATTGCATAAGACAGTAAAATGAATCATTCTAAATAATACAGATTTTTCCATCGAGAAATACCGCACTTTAATCAGCAACTAACATATCTCATGTTACATCGCTTCTGCTTCTTTATTCAAGTCTGATCAGTAGCTGGAAAGTATTTTCTGGCAAATGAAGACCATGGCAATAGGCAATTTGTTTTTTATTTTTATTTTTATTTTAAGTTTGCATGTGTGCGTACCTGTGCTTGTGAATTATTGTAAGTGAAGCCAAAGCTGTTGGGAATGAGTTGTAAAATGGTGTGCACCAGCAGCAGTAATAGGGATACCCTCACAGTGACAGGTCAGCTTCCCCCGGGTGAGGGTCCTGTGGATGGGTCGCTCTGGGACCCACATCGTCGACCTGCTGCTGTCAACGGTTCTTTTGGCCGAGACTTTGCTCCTGTTGATGCCTCCACCCTGCGACCAGACTTGGGTCCTGGCTTGGCCTACAACGCCCCAACTAGGCCACCTCTAGCAGGACCCTATGCTTTCTCCTATTTGCCACCACCGCCTGACAGTCGTCCTCGCCTCTACCTCAACCAGGAGGTACCACCCACCTGGCTCTTCCAAGATGCTGAAACCAAGTGCGTGATGATCGAAACACCACAGATTATGATTTGTGTTGGTACCATTATGCCCCACATTCCTAAGGCCACACTCTCCTGTGTGCAAGATGATTAATTTTCATGAAGATCGGCTAAACATTATGCCTGAAGCTCACCATGACTATGAGTTCACCATTATTTTGTGGACACAGAAAATACATATATTTAAAATACATAGATTAATGTTATAGGCCATTTATCAAAAATTATGATGTTACCAAATCATTGCAATCTTAATTGACTCTGTGGTAGATTGAATTAATATAGAGGTCATAACACATATGTATGGTTAGGTCCTAAGAGTTATGCTGTGGTTGTCGCAGGTTCAATGGAGTGGTGACACTGCGGGAAAAGGCCCCTGATGCTATCACTTCGTACATGGTATCTGCCTTTGCCATCGATGACTTCTTTGGTCTGGGGGTGACAAAGCAACCATCCAAAGTAAGTATATCTGACCTGTTGTTTATTGGTTCATGATCCATTTCTCACCTGGTCATGACTTTTATGCCAGCTATACATCATTTGTGCATGGCCTACATCTTTCATGATCATAACCTTCATCTCATGTGTCCATTACAAGCAGCTTAACAGTCTTTGACCTGCACAGCAGTGTTTCATGAACAATTAACACTCCATAATCTGTGTTTTGCTACCTTTGATCTGCACATCACCTTGTCATGACCTTCATCTCTTTAATTCCTGATGTTCTCAGTTATCCATGACCTCAGTAACACGAAATTTACGTGTGCTGTAGACTGTAGACTTCTTATCCCTGACCTGCCATGGATTTGACTAGTCTCTCATTTTTACAGCTGCGTGTGTTCCGTCCATTCTTCATATCCCTGCATCTCCCTGAGGCCGGGGTGGTGCGGGGCGAGGCTGTAGCAGTGGAGATGGTCATCTTCAACTATGGTGATGAGGCAGTTACTGCTGACGTGACCCTGGAGAATGGTGGTGACTTCCTCTTTGCAGACTTTGCCAATGAGATTGACCAAGGCTGTGAGTATAATGCTGTCAATGTGTTCATTTCTTTCAAACCTGTTCACAGTTTTTAGCAAAGTAAAATCTGAAACAGAGCCCTAGAGGAAAAATTCTTGCTTGGATCCTCCTGGGGGGGTAGGCTGTCCAGCCCTGTGCTTCTGTCCCTCGTAATGGCTTTCTGTGACATGTAAGAGATATATGACTAGTATTCTTCCTGTCCTATCTCTAGCGATAAGAGTGTCTAACTTTCTGATAACATTCAGGATGAGATATTCATGACAGGAGTGGTTTCTCTCATGATTTAGCTGAGTGTGCCCAAGGTCTTGCTTTGTACACAGCAAGTTGCATGTAAAGAGAAGTACGCTTTATTTGTGAGATGGGCGAGGAGTAATGTGGTTTGAGTACAGTGTCATTTGTATGCAAGATGGAGAAATACCAGATTTGTATACCACTGTTACTAGTTTTTCATTTTTGTCAGGATACTTTTGTTCTCATTGCTGTCATTATACCATTGATAGTGATGTCTTGCCATTAAAACATTCAATGTACATTTTATAGTTTTCCATAGCTAAATAATTGTTATGAGTTTTATTGTTAATACTGCAGAGTGAACAAGTGTTATTATGTTGTCAGTCATCATATTGGAGCTGTTAGAAGTATACATGTTTTCATTTTGTCTTTTATATTGTTGTCAGGAAGCATGTTGATAATGTCAGCCCTCACATTTTGGTTTCTGTTGTCACCACTGCTGTGGTTGTACTTTTTTGGCTAATATTTCATTGTATGTGCGGGGAGTAATCTGTTGTCATGCTTCCATGATAATGTGGATACACAAGGTATCAACTATCTCCCTTCTCCAGCACCATCAGGGAGGAAGGCACGACAGGTGCAAGTGGCAGCTGGTGGAGGAGCACCTCTCAGCTTCATGATTGTACCCCAAACACTAGGCAGCATTGACATTTCTGTCGTAGCTACAACCTCCTCAGCGGTAGATGCTGTCACCAAAAAGCTTCTGGTCAAGGTATGGTTTTATTGCTTTCTCTCTCTTTGTCTGTTTATATCTTTGATGCCTGTTGCCTTTGGGAACTCCCTTAAGGGGTAGCCACGGCAACAAAGGAGTCTTCTTAACTGGTGAACTCCAATGCCACTTTACAGCCTTTAGTGCCTCATCCTTAACAGGCCTCTGGCAGAGAGCAGCTCTAGCACAGTGTCTTCAGAGGTTCGTACCTCATGTGCTTAATGATTCCTTCTGCCTGTTGTGTCTATATAATGTCCCTGCCTAATATTACAGCCTGCTACCTCTACCTAATGCTCCCATGTATTGTTCCTAACTACTACTACCTAATGCTCTTGCTTAATGTTCCTACCTACTGATTCTCTCTCTTGCTCTCACCATTTTGCCAAAAGACAGGGCTAGCACATAGCACTCGCCACATGTGGGTGAGGCAGAAAGAAAAGACAGCTACCTGGGTCAGAGGAGTGCCACTTGACAAAGCTAAAGTGCTGGCTGAGTTAGCAGCTGTAACTAATTTTCCCAATACCTAGGCTGGTAGTACCAGTAATATACTGCCTAACCATAGGTGCTATTAAGTGTGCTGAATGTGAATCTATGACGAGAAGTGTAATTCTAGGCTAATTAGTCAAGTAATTAGCTTATGAATATTGATATAATTATCCCAAGTGTCATTATCATTTACAGTTTCATGAAATGCCATTTTTTTACTTCAAATTCTTATTCAGCAAACTTAATAGCACCTATGGTGTGATTTTAAAGAAAATTGAATTTTTCAAAATAATTATGAAAAATGCAAGGCTATTATTACCTTGCATTTTTCTTGATTTTTTTTTTTTTTGAAAAATTAGATTTTCTTTAAAATCTCACCATAGGTGCTATCAAGTGTGCTGCATACGAATCTGTGACCAAAAATGTAATTCTAGGCTAATTAGTCATCGCTTGACCATGATTTGAGGTTTTTCATGGCACGTGATATTTGATGTTAAGGCTGAATTCTCTCGCATTTATTTTCTCCGTTGAGGTTCATTACAAATATATGTCATGACTAGAACATGTCTTGTAGCTTCATGAGTGCTGTGTGTCCCATACTAGGGGTTCCTTGGGAAGGAAGGTATTGTAAGATGTCAAGACCAACTCTATTGGCATCTACAGTGTCCCTTACCTGATATTCCTCTTAGAAAGTACCTCTGTTTTCCTTCGTTTACACAACACCCCTTTATACATTCTAAAGGGTCCATGCAGTGTCTCCAACTAACTCAGTATTCCCTACACGAGCCTGAGCAGTCTTCACGATATCTTCCTGAAGTCTAGACGGTCTCTAAACTCTTCTTCACTCAAACTAACTACTTATAATGCCATATGGTTCTGTGTACTTACCTTCATCAGCACAATATCCCTTAATGTTACCTGAGGCTTTGTGCCAACCCTCACTTACTAGTCTTCCTCTACCTTGTCTTCACTCCCTCTAAAAGTACCCATCAACAGTACTGTTGACTTCCCTTGACTTTTTTCTTTATTATGACACAGCCCGAGGGGTCACGGATATCAGCAAACAAGGCTCTGCTCTTGGATCTGCGCACAGAGCCTACTGTGAGCACCAGCATCAACATCACTACGCCACCCAATATCATTAATGGTTCCCGAGCCATCACTGTCTCAGTCATTGGTAAGACCATATTCTTGATTTTGTATTACTTTGCTCAAAACACTGAAGGTGATAGATTTAACTAAAGTTCCTTAAGCTTAAATTTTACCCACATTTCTTAAATATGTTTACTGTTTAGATTAATTATACCTGAACTGAATACGATAGATACACCCTATCTTAGCTCTTGAAGAATTTAGTTAAAATTTAGCCAAGCTTCAGAAAATGTTTGGAAAACTTCAGCTAAGCTCCTTGAGACTTTAATTAGATTTTGATTTATTTTAAATCAACTGAAATGAAGAAGTTAAGTTACATTGCTCGAGCTCCTGTTAGGTAAGCTTACCACCCACATAAAAATGTTTATTTGGAGGTGTTCATCATACAGTTCAAGTTCCTGAAATGAGTTACATTTTGTAACTTGAAGCTGTGAAACTTTTTCAGAGCTCTAGATTCTTTACTAAAGAGCGAAAATTATTTACTGAAGGTACACCTTCATGTAAATATGGTTATTAACAATTTAAGACTTAAAAGTGGCATTAATAAAATCTTTAATGACCTTACTAAAGGCTCATAAATGAGGTTTAATGCTATATGGGAACCTTTTGCATTCAATATTGGTGTGGCATATATATTTTAAAATTAGGATAGCAAATATACCTCCAAGGAACTTTTCTTGGAGACTGGTCCTGCAAAACAGTCCTTACAAGAGGTGCATGACTGTTTGGACTCTATACAATGCTTGAATATCGAGTTGATTAATAAATAGATAGATATATTTAATTATTTTATTTTAATGAACTTTACATGCTTCATGAGTCATGATAATTTATAGCTTCATGAGTCATGATAATTTATATATAATTCATATGTTTTTTTACATTCTTCATGACTCTGGCAATTATGGACTGTTTAGAATGATAAATGAGGTTCTTATATGTCATAATTAAGTTTAGTAATAACACAGTTTAGCTTTTCCTATGGAGTAAGTTACTCTGCTATAAGATGGTTGGGATAATATACTTACCTTCAAATATTGTTGTCATAAAAAGTCAAGAGTAATGATGTTTTGCAGGGGATGTGCTGGGTCCAGCTGTGACAGACCTCCAAAACCTGTTAGAGCTGCCTACTGGGTGTGGGGAGCAGAACATGGCTAAGCTTGTCCCCAACATAGTCCTCATGGAATATCTCAGAGTGAGTGCCAAGGATCACATCGTTTGGGCTGCAATGTCAGGTTACAAAGTTAGTGGGGAGAAGCTCAAACGGCCAGAGAATCACAAGTTCTTAGGTGTATAAAAATAAAAAATGAGGATTAGAATGAGAGGTGAAGTTAATGAGATTAGTGTGGATAAAGATGATATCATTATGAATGATAGTCAGAATGAGGGTATTAAAGTCTCAGTGAGTTACAGATCCTGAAGTGAGGGTGGAATAAAAGAAAACATTAGTGATGAATGTCACAGGGTAAAAGAGTCAGGTTTATGAAGTTTATGGTGAGTGCCCTATAGTCAAAATGAGAGTCAAAAGGTACATTGTAAATTATGGTCATTAGTATGGCTTTGAGTTCAAAGGGGAAAGCCAAAACTTTGATAATGAGGCCAGAGGTGAGGTTCACACAGGTGAAAGTGAGGGTCACAAGGCTATTAGTGATGGATCATCATGAGGATGGAGCTAAGGTTTGATGGGGTCAGTGAGGGGAACTTGGTCAGAAGGGAAGAAATATTAGATTCTGTGAAAAAAATCTCCAAGGCTCACTGGTCATACTTAAGATATTGAAGTCACTTCTGAGTAAAAATAAGGAAGAGTTAGTCTGGGGGTCAGAATGACAATGTGGGTTACAAGATCAGAGTGAGACCAGATAACATACATTAATCCTAGCATCATTGGAACAGAACAAGAACCAATTGAATGAGGAGCTGCAGGGGCGGGGTAAGCGCCACCTGGAGACAGGCTACCAGCAGCAGCTTAACTACAGACGCGATGATGGGTCCTTCAGCGCTTTTGGCACTAGAGACGACTCTGGGAGCACCTGGTGAGTCACTCTTTGGGTTGTGGTGAGGTTATATATAGATATTGTCTTTGTTACTGTATTTGGTAATTTGTTGAAGATGGTTTAATTAGGTATAGTAATAAAATTTGTAATTTCAGCAGTTATTTGGGAGGTCATACTAACTCAAAGGTGATTTGGTACAGTGGTTATTATATTAGTAGTCATTTTTCTTCAGTACTACATTCACCACAGTAAAAATAACCACTTATCCTTCGCTGCAGGTTAACAGCCTTTGTCATCAAGTCTCTGACTGAGGCTGGGCGGCACATAGATGTGGAGGAGGAGGTTTTAACAGCAGCTGTGGACTGGTTGCTGGAGCAACAGCAAGAGGATGGCTCCTTCGCAGAGGTTGGGACTATCAACAATGAGGCCATGCAGGGTGGAGCATCCAAGGGTTTCCCACTCACAGCATATGTCGTCATAGCACTCCTTACCAAGCAGGTAACACCCTTCAACATTGTCCCAGTCTATCATCCACCCATGCTTCTATGCTTGATGTCTATTTGATTGAAAAATCCTCTTTATTTTAAATCTTTGTCTTTTTGTGCTGGCCATATCAACTTGTGTGAGTTTACCAGTAAACATTTTTAAGTATTGCTGTTGACTTAGTCTTATGATGGTAACCACAGATATTTGGGGACAATATTTAACACCTCTTTCTTTGTATCCTTGGAGTGTTATTTTAAACCTCATATATATACTCGCCGGCTCGGGGGTTGGCAATGCTGTTTTCCCGGGGGGCGGGGTGGCATCAGGAGTGGATGGGGGTGAGCAAGTCTAGATATGTACATGTGTGTATGTGTATGTATGTATATATGTATAGGTTGATATGTATATATATATGTGTGGTGCATATGT
>JAYMFT010190015.1:0-11872 GCA_038088735.1 Panulirus argus
GGGCTGGAAATCCTCCCCTCCAGTTTCTGCTTTTCCAAAAAAGGAACAGAGAAGGGGCCAAGTGAGGACTTTCCCTCAAAGGCTCAGTCCTCTGTTGTTAATGCTACATCGCTAATGCAGGAAAAGGCTAATGTGTATGAAAAAAATGAATATATATATATATATATATATATATATATATATATATATATATATTTATGCACTGTGGTTTCAGTGCATTACACATAACAGCTAGAGACTGAGTGTGAGCGAATGTGGCCATTTCATCTCTCTCCAGGTGCTACCTTGCCGGCACGGGGGGTGGCGATGCTATTTCCTGTGGGGCGGGGTGGCATCAGGAGTGGATGGGGGTGAGCAAGTGTAAATATGTACAAGTGTATATGTGTATGTGGATGTATGTATATATGTGTATGTTGATATGTATATATATGTACTGTGCATGTGTGTGCATGTATGTATATGTGTGTGTATGTGGAGGGATGGGTCTTTCTTCATCTGTTTCCTGGCACTGCCTCGCTGGTGCAGGAAACAGCAATCAGGTATAATAAATAAATAAATATGTATATATGTGTGTATGTGGGGGGATTGGTCTTTCTTCATCTGTTTCCTGGCACTACCTCACTGACGCGGGATACAGCAATCGAGTATAATAATATGAATAATATATTTGAAATATATTTGAATAATTGCATGTACAGTATGTAATTTTAATGATGATACTGCAGTCTGAAGAATGCAGTGGAAGATGGTAATCTCCCTTAGTCTTGCTTTTCATATTGCAGTCTAGTTGAAAATTGCGATGTTAAATGTAGTTATTATTATAAAGTTATACAGTCATATCTTAATCATTTTATATTTCTTTATTATTTTATGTAATCATGTTGATGTTTGTTTCGTTATTTCATTGTTGTGTATACAGAAGAGTGAGTGCTTTTGTTAGTCTTAGAGTATAGTAAGACAAATTATTTATCTTTTAAACAAACAAATATCCAATTACAATATTTTTGACTTCAGGTCAGTGATTATTCCATGGTATTGTGAAGTGTTGGGTTATTTTATTTTCCACTTAACATAAAACAAATGTGATCATTTCTTTTTAATAACAAAGTGACAAGGTTTTGTGCCATTGTAGGGACTCTTAAGGCTACCTCAAACTGTGTAATGAATTAGTTTCATTGATCCAGATTAATATTGTCATTTTAGCAGGTATACTCAATCTTTTGTTCCTGGAATCTATGATAATCTTACTGCACACTGTTGCCATAAGGCAGAATTTGTACACTTTTATTGTTTCAATTTGCCTTTATGGCTTAGTTGAAAGAATTCTACCTCCTATTCCCTGTATATTGTAAAAAGTAACTAAATGGGGTAGGAATGTGGGGCTGGATACCTGCCCTTCTTTCATTTCAATTTCTTAAAGAGGTAACAAGGAGCCAAGCATAGAATGCTCCTCCTCCTGGAAGGCTCAGACTGGGGTGTCTGAATGTGTGTGAATGTAACTAAGATGAGAAGAGAGGAGAGATAGGTAGTAAGTTTGAGGAAAGAAACCCCAGGATGATCTGGCTCTAATTGAAGTGAAGCTCAAGGGAAAAGGGGAAGCATGTTTTGGAAGTGTCTTGGGAGTAAAGTTAGGCATTGGTGAGAGGATAAGAGGTAAAGGAGGAGTAGCACTACTCCTGAACCAGGTGTTGTGGGAGTGTGTGATAGAATGCAAGGAAGTAAATTCTGTATTGATATGGGTAAAACTGAAAGTGGATGGCAAGAGATGGTGATTATTGGTGCTTATGCACCTGGCGATGAGAAGAAAGATCATGAGAGGCAAGTGTTTAGGGAGCAGCTGAATGAGTGTGTCAGCAGTTTTGGTTCATGGGACCTGGTATTAGTGATGGGTGATTTAAATGTGAAGGTAAGTAATGTGGCGGTTGAGGGTATAATTGATGCGCATAGGGTATTCACTGTTATGAATGGAAATTATGAAGAGCTCGTGGAGTTGTGTGCTGAAAAAAGATTGTGATTGGGAATACTTGGTTTAAAAACAGCAATATGCACAAGTATACATATGTGAGTAGGAGAGATGGTCATTGGGCATTATTAGATTATGTATTAATTGACAGGCATGTAAAAGAGAGACTTTTGGATGCAAAAGTGTTGAGAGGGGCAGCTGGTAGGATGTCTGATCACTATATTGTGGAGGCGAGGGGGAAGATTTGTAGAGGTTCCCGAAAAAGAGGAGACTGTTGGGGAGAAGAGAGTGGTGTGAGTAACTGAACTTGGAAAGGAGACCTGTGTGAAGAAATACCAGGAGAGACTGAGTGTAGAATGGCAAAAGATGAGAGCAAATGAAATGAGGGGAGTGGGTGAGGAATGGGAGGTAGTTAGGGGAGCAGTAATGGCATTTGCAATAGATACATGTGGTATACGAAAGGAGGGAGATGGGCAAATTAGAAAGGGTAGTGAGTAGTGGGATGAAGAAGTAAAGTTGCTTGTGAAAGAGAAAAGAGAAGCATTTGGGCGGTACTTGCAAGGAAGGAGTGCAAATGTTTGGGAGATGTATAAGAGAATGTGGCAGGGGGTCAGGAGGAAGGTGCAGGGGTTGAAAAAGAGGGTAAATAAGAATTGGGGTGAGAATCATTAAACCTTAGAGTGAATAAAGAGATGTTTTAGAAGGAGATAAATAATGTGCAAAAGACAAGAAAACAAATGGGAACATCAGTGAAAGGAGCAAAAGGGGAAGTGATAACAGGTAGTGATGGAGTGAGGAGGAGATGGATTGAGTATTTTAAAGGATTATTAAATGTTTTTGATGACAGAATGACAGATGTATGGAGTTTTGGTTGGGGTGGAGTGAGAGAGTCATGGGGAGTGGTTTGTGAAGAGAGGAGAGGTAGTGAAAACCTGGCAGAAGATGAAATGCAGCAAGGCGGCAGGAGTGGATGGTTTTGTAGTTGAAATTATTAGGAAAGGGGGTGACTGTGTTGTTGATTAGTTGGTAAGGATATTCAATGTATGTATGGATAATGGTGAAGTGCCTGAGGATTGGCAAAATGCTTGTAAAGTGCTATTGTTTAAGGCAAAGGGGATAAAGGTGAGTTTTCAAACTACAAAGGCATAAGTTTGTTGAGTATACCTGGTAAATTGTATGGAAGAATATTGATTGAGGGTGAAAGCATGTACAGATTATCAGATTGAGGAAGAGCGATGTGGTTTCAAAAGTGGTAGAGGATGTGTGGATCATGTGTTTGCTTTGAAGAATGTGTGAGAAATAATTAGAAAAACAGATGGATTTGTATGTGGAAGGTCTTAAGAATATATGGTGTGGGAGATAAGCTCCTAAAAGCACTGAAAAGTTTTTATCAAGAGTGTAAAGCATTTGTACAAATAGGAAGAGAGGAGAGTGAATGGTTCCCAGTGAAGGTCAGTTTGTGGCAGGGGTGTGTGACGTCACCATGGTTGGTTTAATTTGTTTATGGATAGGGTGGTGAGGGAGGTAAGTGCAAGAGTCTTGGAGAGAGGAGCAAGAGTGCAGGCTGTTAGGGATGAGTGGACCTGGGAAGTGAGTCAGTTGTTGTTCGCTGATGATACGGCACTGGTGGCTGATTCGAGTGAGAAAGTGCAGAAGTTGGTAACTGAGTTTGGAAAGGTTTGTGAAAGTTGGGAGTAATTGTAAATAAAAGCAAGGTTGTTAGGTTCATCAGGGTTGATGGACAAGTTAGTTGGGATGTAATGTTTGAATGGAAAAAAATTAGAGGAAGTGAAGTGTTTTTAGAAATTTGGGAGTGGACGTGGCTGTGAATGGAACCATGGGAGTGGAGGTGAGTCATAGGGTTGGGGAGGGGGTAAAGGTTCTGAGAGCGATGAAGAATGTGTGGAAAGAAAGAACGTTATCACAGAGAGCAGAAATGAGTATGTTTGAAGGAATAGCAGTTCCAACAGTATTATATAGATAGGTTTGTGCAGAGGTGGGTGGATGTGTTGGATATGAAATGTTTAAGGACAATATGTGGTGTGAGGTGGTTTGATAGAGTAAGTAATGTAAGGGTAAGAGAGATGTGTGGAAAAAAGAAGAGTGCGGTTGAGAGAGCAGAAGAGAGTGTGTTGAAATGGTTTGGACATATGGAGAGAATAAGTGAGGAAAGGTTGACAAAAAGGATATATGAGTCAGACATGGAGGGAACAAAGAGGACTGGGATACCAGCTTGGAGATGAAAGGATGGAGTGAAAAAGATTTTGAGTGACTGGGGCCTGAACATGCAGGATGGTTAAAGGCATGCATGGAATAGAGTTAATTTGAACGATGTGGTACACTGGGGTCAACGTGCCATCAGTGGACTGAACCAGGGCATGTGAAACATCCAGGGTATACCATGGAAAGGTCTGTAGGGCCAAGATGTGGACAGGAAGCTGTGGTTTCTGTGCATTACACATGATTACTTGTGTTTGGATGTGAGTAGTTGTGGCCTCTCTTTGTCTGTTTCCTGGTGCTACCTCACTGACGCATGGGTGGTGATGCTGTTTCCTGTGGGGTGGGATGGCGACAGGAATGGGTGATGACGAGTGAGTATGAATATGTACATGTGTATATATGTATAAGTATTTATATGTATATGAATGTATGTATATGTACATGTATGTGTGTTTATGCATATATATGTGTATGTGAGTGGATGTTTCTTGCTTTCTCTGTTTCCTGGTGCTACCTCGTTTACATGGAAATTGGCAATCAGGTATGAAAAAAAAAAAGAATACATACTGAGATGTAATTGAAGGTTGAACTTCCCAAAACAGATATTCCATGATATGGCCTTCCTATGAACTGGCACTAACACATGATATGCAGATTAATTCTGTGAACCAGAAAACCATCAGTGAATATACCGCCTGCTCAATTTATTTGACATGTTTTGCTCCCTCACCAACTTTTTCACTTATTTGAGTACACAAGTCAATGTGTTGCAGCATTTTTTGTCAGTTTCTTTCCTTAGAAATCACCCCTAAGTACGGTTTCAAAATGACCAGCAGTTGATGGGGTCATAGATGAGTTTGCATAGTTAGTGACGGATAATAAGTTAACAACTGATCAAATATTTACCTCAGATGAGACAATATTTAGGAGTTGTGTGCCTAGGAAAACATGGACCTACAATTTTTAAGAACTGCAACTTACATTTTAGATTTACACCCTGAATTGATACTTAGTGCATATTTGAAAACAGAATTATATAATGCTGTAGAAATATCTATCTATCTATATCCCAGATGCCTGTTCCCAACTGGAACTTCCTCAAGGGGGTGGCCACAGCAATAGTCTCTCCATAACTAGGGAACTCCAGTGCTGTGGAACTTATTTACATTATCACTAGTTAACAGTCAGAGAACACTGGAAGTACATGAAATAAATGTAAGAAAGGAAAGAAATGAAATTAAGGGCTGAGTTATATCATGGAAGAAATTACATAACTTTGCTTAATTTTCTCTTTATGTAATCCTTCTTTAATGGAGGACTGTGATAACACTTAACAGGTAAAGAGTCGGAACATTTCCAAACAAAAACATTTCTAGTATCACACCCACACGTGACAGTAACTCACTGCCTTCATACTGATACATAGTGTGCTAGATGTCATACAGTTTTCAAAATATGTTCATGTTATTTACTACCATCAGTGTGCCTGTGTATGAAACAAGAATGGGCATGAAGTAAAAGTGTTTATGACAAGATTAGAATGTTCATTATAACAAAAGAAACAAACCCTTTAACATCCTGCCCACACCTGCCAGCCAATCTCCCTGACACTGAATGCTAGTGTGAAAGTTGTAATATTTCTAAGTATACATCCTTCCCAAAAATGGTAGCTCCTTGCTATCATCTTACTAATTTTTGGTGTGAGTAATGTAATATTTCAAAATATATACATCATTCACTCCTAATGCTGTGCCAGTGTATGGAATAGGAGTTTGGGGTGAATCTAAGTTCAAAAGAAAAAAGTAATAACATTTTCCTCTTCTTTCTAATCAGGAACTGTCAAATGTGTGTGTAGAAACATGATACACATATACGTTTGTAAGAAATGGGCAACACAAGTGTACATAACAAACAAATAGTAATCACAATCTGCTCCACTAATAACAGTGGACCAGGCCAACACAGAGGTATTCATAATTCTTTCTAAGTATCTTTCTTTTACTTTTGCATGCCAGTCTATCATTTAACAAAGGATTTCTTTATCTTCATTTTAATGGATTTGTTAACATGATTGTGGGTAGTAGTTGGTAGGCAGCCAATGACCAGGGAGGTATATTACCAGTACTACCTGTCTGGGTATCAGGAGAGTTAGTGACATTTGCTTAGTGAGCCAGCACTTTAGTGGTTGTCAGGTTGCACTCCTCTGACCCAGGGAGCTGTCTTTTCTTTCTGCCTCACTAATATATGGACTACTGGCATTCTGTCCACAACATGCAATCTTTCCTTGTCATATGTAACACTTGACTCGCTCATGTCATATGTAACACTTGACTCACTCAGCTCATTCTTGATAACCCTAGATTTTCCTGTGGTGAGCACTATGCATGATTAATTCCTTTTGGTAAAGTGGTAGGAGCAGTAGATAGATGTTGTAGGTAGGAACATATAGGCAGGATTATTAGGTAGAAACAATAGTTATTAGTAGTAGCTACGAACATTATATAGAAGTAGTCGTTAGGAACATTAGGTAGGAGAATGCAAACACTGCTCTAGACTTGCCCTCTGCCAGTAGCCTGTTAAGGATGAGACACTAAAGGCTAAGAAGCAGCACTTAAGTTCTTTAGTTAAGGAGACTGTTTCTGTGGCCACCCCTTTGAGAGGGTTCCAGTTGGAACAGGCATCAGAGATATAGATAAAAAGCTAACAGATGATGCATACTATGTTATACAAAATCTGAAGGTGTGAAGGATACTGAACACTCCTGGTCAACATGGGTGAGGAGGAAGATATTTTCCAAAATATATCTATCTATCTATCTGTATCTCTGATGCCTGTTCCCAACTGGAACGCCTTCAAGGGGTTGGCCACGGCAATAAAGTCTCCATAATTAGTGAACTCCAGTGCCACTTCTTAGCCTTTAGTGCCTCACCCTTAACAGGCCACTGGTAGAGGGCATCCCTAGCGCAGTGTTTGCCGAGGCTTCTACCTAATGTTCCTACTGACTACTTCTACCTGATGCTCTTGTCTAATGTTCCTACCTACTACTTCTGCCTAATGCTCCTGCCTAAATGTTCCTAACTACTACTTCTATCTATTGCTCCTAGCATTTTGCCAAAAGCCAGGGTTAGTACACAGTACTCACTGCAGGAAAATCAAGAGTTACAAAGAATGAGCTGTGTGAGTTAAGTACTGTCAAGTGTTATATATGACAAGCAGGTATTTTATGTTTGTGGACAGAATACTAGTAGTCCATATGTGGGTGAGGCAGAAAGAAAAGACAGCTACTTGGGTCAGAGTAGTGCAACTTGACAACCATAGAAGTGCTGGCTAACTATGCAGGCATCACTAATCCTCCCTATACCCAGGTGAGTAGTACTGGTAATACACCTCCCTGGTTGTTGGCTGCCTACCAGCTACTACCTACCACTTTCCAAATAGAGTATGTCTATCCTTTCATAACCAAACTAAGAAATGCTAAAATTCCTTCTCAGTGGTGCATACACTTTCATCACTCAGCAAGGGATATAACACATACACAAATGCTCAGTGAGTCATTGACCATCAGTTGGATGAAATCTGCACTCGGTGACAAGCACGCAGATGGACACTACAGTTAATAACACTATGTAAAGGCTAATTGTAACATGAGCTGTGAACCTCAAAAACTTAGATTTCTCCAGGGAATCTAAGTTTAAAAATATGCTTGACATTGCTACTGCAATGCTTTCTGTATCTATTCCTGGTAGAGGTACAGCCTAAGGCAATTTACTGATGATAGCATAATCATTGAAATATACTTATTGCCTTGGATAAAGTTTGTTATATTAAAGCAACAGCTACTTTCTGAAAGGGGGTTGCCATTAACAGAGTTTAACCAAATGGAACATCAAAAAATCTCTCCTTTGGGTTTGTATATTTACACATATCACAATTTTAGTGCCATCCCTTCTTCATCTTCAGCTGTTTCAATCTCCTCTCCTGGAAGTGGGGTCACTGTATGGAGGGTAGGATCATACTCCACTGATGTCACCTTCTTGGAGTACTCATTCTCTCATGAAGGATACCATTCTGATGGCTTCCCTCCATTTGCATTGTTTCCAGAGGCATCATAGGAGTTACTGCTTCAGGGATGTTTCCAATGATCATATCCTGCATGTAGTGGCATTGACTTCACCTGTGTAATACAGCATGGAAATATGGGTGCAAGTGACTGGGTAAATCCAGGTGGTTCTGTGAATATGTTTCTTAATACCCCCTGTCATCAGCTCTAGCAAGATACAGTTTGACCTAACAACCACACCAGTACATCCAGTGTCTCTTGAAACTCTCACTGGTTTGTCCTTGATGTAGCCTTGTTCATTGAACAATCTACAGTTGATAGAACCAAGAATGAGAATCGAAGTTACAGTCGTACTTGAGGGAAGAGTGACTACTTGTTCTGGTTGTTCCATAAACAATGTGTCATTCTTCTTGCTGTCACTTTCAATTTGAGCATGTCATACAACAGAAGGCCTCAAGGGTTTCCTGGAGCAGAAGACACAAGTTAGGTGTCCATCCTTGTCAAACAAGAAGCATCTTCCTTCCCGAAATGTCCATGAGGTAGCATTGTTAATGAGTGTTGCCATAGAGGGTGATTTGATTAGCCTGATGTTTCTCCATAGCCTACATCAGAATTTTGGAGAGAAGTCCTCCATGTATGGCCAGATGTTTTTCAGTAAAGTTCATTAATGCAGACAACATCGTTGGAGTTTCACAAACTCTCAGTTCATAGTGATATTTCTTCAGAAGAAATCCTGGAGGATCAAATTAGGGAGACCCTTATATGACTTGTGTCTGACACGTCTCATTGTTGGTTAAAATAACGACAAGTATGTATTGAACTGCTTTTTGATCATTCTCTAGCCAAAGTTGGTCTCTCTAAACCTCAAAAAATATCCCTCTTTTCCTAGCATATACTGGAGTAGAACACCCCTTTCTAGTTATGAGGTAATCCACTAAGAAGACTGATGTAGCTTTATATAAAGCCTTACCAATTATTAGAGGAATCAAATAAAAATCGCAGTAGTCTCATGGCCTCTGATTTTTTGAAGCACCAAGAAACCTCTCCAGTTAGGCATCAGTGTTATCCACTTGTTTGTCATGTGAAGGAAGTTTGGATTTTAATTCCAAGGCTGGGGTGACAGATGCCTGAGCCATGATTGTTTTATTTAATAGTCTACAGCATTTCAAGTTCATGCTTTCTTATCTTTTCCCTTTGTTTTCTTTGTTTCTCCTCATTTCTTTCCTTTTGGTCAGCTTGTTTTGCTTAAGCTTACTTGTGCTGTTCCCTCACAAACATTTTCAGATGATCTTTTTCATATCCAAGTTCTCTTTCAGCCTTAATCAATTTAGTTAATAATGAATACTCATTCATCTTAACTTCTCATATGAATAGCTATGGAGTACTGTCTTGTGGCCTAGATTTTTGTGGGCTTTGTAAAGTGCTAATTTTTGCATGAAGATACACAAAAACTTGAAATGATTTATACAGTTATATATTTTGGCATCCTTTAAAAGATATCTAGAAACTTAAAACTAATCATATAATATTACGTATCATGACTTTCTTAAAATATTCATCACTATATATTAACATCATTGACTAAAATTTCTCAAATACTTTTTCCCTTCCATTGTTATTATAGGATTTTTTTTTTTGTTTTGGACCCATATAACTCTGTCACAACATTAGAACATGTTCCACGGTAATACAGCAGTTGCAAATGTCACACACTGGGGGAGGTCTTCCCTCCATTCATTTCAATGACCATGGGTCAACACAGCATGACTAATCCTCAGTGAAAAAAGAAGTGTCCCAAAATGACGATTCTTGTTGAAGACGAATGCTGTACTTCAATATCTTTCATTATTCTCTGTAGGTTTTTATTCTCTGGGGCTTCCAAATCCTATCAAGCTTGCCATTTACTTCTTAATTATTTATACATGAAATCATAATGAGGTATAACTGTCATATATAGATTGCTAGATACTGCTGCTTTTGCTGTAGGATATGCTATTTCATTACTGCCATCAGCATATCCTGGACACCAAAAAATATTCTCTATTGGATACAATGGAACAGTGTGATATGGCCTAGAGTTCACTTTGGAAATTGGGATACAGATGACTGTAAATTTCTCTTTTGGAGATTGCTCAGTTAATTTATGAATAGCTAGAACACCATATTGCACTGCACTACATATGGAAGAATCTCTTGGTGGTTTTGTTACATGAGATTCTTCTTCAAAAAATACAACAAAGCCGACATCGTAATAACATTTTGGGTCATCATTATATACTCCTTATTTGTTTGCAAGAATAGTTTCACATTGAAAAAAAATTTACATTTTGTTGTTACAGAAGTAATGTTGCTTTTGGTTGATTTCATCCAATCCCAGCATAGTTTGATTTCAGGAACCTGGTAAGGAGGGACCCAATGTAAACCTACTTCTTAAATTGACTTTATTAAAAGCATTTTTTATTCTTATATTAAAGGGATTAGAGAACTTTGGATGTTTATCATATATTTCTGCCCTCTATTCAGTAAAATCATACTCGTGTAGGATTAAATGGTGTATGTTTAAGCCTAGAGATAATAGAGTTCTTTGCTTCTTAAAATTTTTGAGAAATTTACCAAAATATGCATACAGACTTTCAGTATTAAAGGCTGTGAATTTTCCTGTGCACATTCTGATAACAAGATCATGGACATTGTCATCCATTTTCAGGATGTCCTCAGTAGCCGACAAATGTATCTGGCAAAATAATCCAGTTTCAGTCTACATAAGGAATCCTATACCTTCAGCATGTCAAAAGCATCCCAAGAGTAGTGAGACACTACCTTCAAAATCTTTCTTGACTTTGTTAATTTACTTTTCAGGTTGTTATTAAAGAGTGGCTCATGACATTATCAAAGATCATGCCCATACATTTTCCCTATTTTTCACATGGAATGAGAATAACTTTTGGGGGTACATGGAGCATCATGGTTTCACTTCTACATGTATGTATCTCTCAGTTTTATATTATTTGCTGCACCAGTAAAGTCCCAGGTCTGGGCACCTAGACGTTGCCACAGGATGTTTATACATCACAGGTGTAGGATGCACATAAATGAAACACTTCTGTCAGTTGCATATATTTATGGTATTTATAATATTTACATCCACAATCCATATTCTTTGTAGAATCAAGTAAAATACCTCAAAGTCACTAACTATAATCAATATTCTTTCTGTTGTATCATAGCTGTCTCCAAGCTCACTGCTTACATTCACCCCACTAAGTGACTGACATCTCTTCACAAGCAAACATAGTTGCCAAATATATATATATATATATATATATATATATATATATATATATATATATATCCTTGGGGATAGGGGATAAAGAATACTTCCACATATCCCATCACGTGTTGTAGAAGGTGACTAAAGGGGGCGGGAGCAGGGGGCTGGAAACCCTCCCCTTCTTAAATTTCAATTTCTAAAAGGGAAAACAGAAGTAGTCAGGCAGGGAGTGCTCATCCTCCTCGAAGGCTCAAATTGGGGTGTCTGAATGTATGTGGATATAACCAAGATAAGAAGAAAGGAGAGATAGGTAGTATGTTTGAGGAAAGAAACCTGGATGTTCTGGCTCTGAGTGAAA
>JAYMFT010190026.1:0-25770 GCA_038088735.1 Panulirus argus
AGAGAAGGGGCCAAGTGAGGATTTTCCCTCTAAGACTCAGTCCTCTGTTCTTAACGCTACCTCGCTAACGCGGGAAATGGCGATGTGTGGAACATATATATATATATATATATATATAAGACTTATATCTGGTCATTTAACTCTTAAAAAAGAGACAGTCATTACTATATGACAGGCATCAAGTAACTGGTTCACTATAACCTTGCTAATGGGATTACACTCACCGACTTCACCTAAGTAATTTTCAAAAAGCTCAGAGTCATCAGTCGGGGTTAAAGGTCATGATTACGTGATGACTTCATTTATCCCAATAGCGGGTCGTTGTTGGTGTCTTCCGTACAGAGCTCGGTGATTCGCCAGAAGCATTTTCTCATCATCTTCGAATTAGTATGTGTGTTTTCCTTATCCCGTACAGGAGTATAAGCTCAGAGGTTCGGAATATGTCCTAAGTGGGTGATGAACCGTTCTCAGTAATACCTTAGCGAGTTGGTGCAGGAAGTTAGTATAATCTCTCTCTCTCTCTGTTTTTCTTTGTCACTCGATTGCTCCCTGTCTGTCTGCCTTTCTGTCTCTGTCGCTGTCTATTCGTCCTTCTCCTCACTTAAATGATGGCCAACACCATATATCACACCTGTTCACAGGATGGTGTCCGTGTATACCTCCTGGCACATCAGTTGCTTCTCATCACAACCCTCGGGTTAAGACTGTTGTTACAGACACAAGATTTGTAATAACTTTTCTCCAGTTCTTTGAATGGCGTTAGAAAAACCCTTCACTGTTGTCATATGCTGGGACTTCTTTTCTTTTAACATAAGAGAGCATAATGTTCCTGTGCCTGTGTGTGTGATGACCCTGAGGGCACGACGCCCCACAGCAGTACTACCCTTGGGTTTGCTGGCGTAATCTTTGACCTGAACTTTAAGGGGGTCAAGTCGAGCCATCACGTGAACCCAGGTTGTACCGTCATGCTCATGGATCGTACCGTCGTGTCATGGATTGTACCGTCGTGCTCACAGACCGTACCGCCGTGCTCAAGAGGTTAAACGAAACTAAAGAAAAATGAATGCAGTAGAACAAATACAACAGGATGAGCTGGTGCACCGCGTCTGTACAGCAGTTAACGTCCAGAACACCCTCTTCTCTGAGACGTAGCCTCAGGCTGGTCTACCCCTCACCTTCTGGTCGCTTGGTGACACATCCTCTTACTCCCAACAAATTTCTAATTATTTTGACAAATCTTTGTAATGGTATCTTTTACGTTAGTTTGTTGTGTCATGGCCTGAACAGCAAAGTGTTAAACTATGTTCAAGTTATGATAAATCTAAAATGAAAGCAAGTAAAGTTGGTTCATAATTTGTGAACCATCTCGTTCTGTTGCCATCACAGGATCGGGCCCGTGTGTGCTCACTTTCGCCAAGTTTATGTTTACTTGCTGAACAAGATCGGTTCTCCTGAAGTTACAAACTACTAGTATAGTTCCTCGAGTCGTCCAGGGTGCTTCAGCTTACTGAATAACATATGATATGATACAACAGACGAGGAGGAAGGGAAGGGGTAGGAAGAGGAAGTACCTTATGTTGCTAAGTACAGTTGGAAGGAGACAAAAGAGGAACTGCTTGGAGTTACTGTTATCGACGGGTCAACTTATTCAGAATAAATAGAAAATATATGAGGAGTTTAGTAAAGCTATTTCAGGTAGTTGATGTTACTGACCAGCGACAGATGGTTTGACGAAGTATCTTTAGGAGTGTGCGGGAAGCATCGTTGGGAGTACAGGGGAAGCATCTTGAGGAGTGTGGAGAGGTTACTTGGTATTATACAGTGGTAGAGTGACGGGGCGCTGAGGGCACCAGAGATGATGATCTGTTAAGGTTGTGAGACCAACACACACACACACACACTGAGGGACTCTCCACACGGGACACTTGGTCTTAAGAAGTTAGCACCATTCCTATGTAAACACACACTGTTGTAAATTGTTACTTGTCTGACGCAACTGTTTGTTATCGAATCCTTGTGTGAGGCAGCCGTATGATAGGTAATATCTATGTGACGGAACTCTATGTTAGGTGATACTTGAGGATCACGTTAGTAAAACGGAATATGAAAGTTACTTCACAAGTCATTATAGCTGACTAAAGTTATTCACTGGCTTAGCCCGATCAATGATTCACTGCCTCAATTAGCTAAATTAATCCACACTGTTAACGAGAACCCGTCTCCCTACATGCAGGTCGAAGCCTTTCCCCCAACACACAGTCTTTACGCCTCGTTAATTAGTTCTCTTTATCTTAGCCACACACTCAAGAAACTAATGTCTCCCCTTGATAGAATACACACACTGGTTCATAAGGAGGTCTAATGTATGGCCTTAGTCACTCTGTGAAGAAGAAACGTATCCATTTTCCACGCAGGGTGGGAATACCATCTCGTGACCCTCCAGCAGCCGACTGTCTTAATATCTGTAAACACACCAACAGAACACCAGAACCAAAAAAAGAAAAAAGTTCAATATCAAATTTCTACTTTTGTTACTCTCCAGCTGATCATCAGGTCACCAGGCGCGGTTTTCCCCTCTTTGGACTGAATACAATTCTCGTTCTTTTCGGTAAGAGCCTAAGAAAACTCAGCGTTTTGCCTGCTCCTACTGGTGACAGCATTATCAATGGTCTACTTGGTCCTCTTATGACGAGAGAGAGAGAGGGAGAGAGAGAGAGAGAGAGAGTGTGTGTGTGTGTGTGTGTGTGTGTGTGTGTGTGTGTGTGCGCTGGCTCCTTGCACTCCTTAAAGAAATAGAGAATACGGGGGTCATCTGCGTCTGTCAGCAATAAATTACTTTGTATTTTCCAAAGAAAACAGGTTTTGTATTTCATCTGTTGCCAGAAGACAACAAAGTGGAAGTATCTTGTCGACCAGTTGGGTGGAAAACGATATACATGTTTTGTTTGCCGTTAGTCGGTCCAATGTCCGCTCCTACCGGAAAATGATCAATACTTTTTCTCACTCCTTCAGTGCCAAGGATGGTACATACATGGTATACAACAACATATCCTTCCTTCTCACAGAAATAGGCACACCTATATCGTTCAGTTCAGGAGGAAAACATTGCACATATCGTCCTAAAACATCAAGATGATTGCTCGACGAATGTGAAGCAATTATCTTGATCTTTTACCGACAACAGGAAAATCTGAGTATCTTCTTTGCCTCTAAGGAGGTGGAAAATATTGCATATAATCAACTCTATTGTTGGTGATGCACAGATCATACGTTATACCAGTTCCCGTGGGTAATAATACAGTATGGATGTACCTTTATCGCTGGCGGAAGAGACTGCGCCCATGGGTGGCTGTCCTGAGCAGGAGCATTGCTAGATGTATGTATTAACCTTTAACTTTACTGGCGGAGCGTCACACTCCACACCTGGCAGGGCGTCACACTCGGCAGGGTGTGACGGACTCGGCCACTAACCTTCCCTACTATTACCGGCCACACCTCACGCCCCTGTGAACTCTTCCGTTTCCTGCTGATGATTGATGCTGTTTTCCCTTCACAAACTTCTCGAGTTCTTTCCCTGCCACACGCAACTTGTTGTTGTGGTGGTGGTGCGAGTGGCCTGCCTGACTCGTCTTCAGCAGTGGTTGTTTGTGAGGTCGTGGCTCTGTCTAGGTAGCTTCCAACACTAGTCAAAGTAGTGATAAGGTTGTTACCTGCACAGTCTCCACTACTGTCCTCTCCGTCCCAAATTATCCAGTGCGTTTCATCTGCGAGAAGCTTTTCATATGAGTTCCGACCATGAGGGCGGAATGTGACGTTTATGAAGATCATCTTGTTTATCATTCCCAACATAGATAACTATTATGTTACTGGCCGAAATGTTTACACAAAATTTGCAAATATTTTTCATGAGTAGATTAATTCGGTTTGACACAATATCCTTCCTGTTTTACTTTTCACTCAAGCATGAGTGTCAATATGATCCACCATGTTAATGGTACGAGTTATTATCTTACTGACTGGAATCAGTCATGTGTGCCCCTGGGATCGTTATCTACTGGGACTACATCGCTCCGAATCACGCAATCTCATGCACATCTCTCACTTCCTTGAATGTTCAGGACCCGATAAATCAAAACGTGTGTGAAGGTGAAACTTACTTTAGCTCTCACAGCAAGAAAAGATTAGGCCTATGCGAAAACACGAAGGCAGTAAATCACAAAGAAAAGACCATGGTGGTTGTACTTGAGTTTCCCTGGTGTGCGAGAAAAGGTGAGCCTCCCACACTTAGCAAACATTACCTCACCTCGACCTGTGGCTCCAGACGGCCTCACAGCCAGAGAGTGATTCCCAGCGGGAGATCCTCCAGGGTGTGTGGTATGTAGATGAGGCCACAAGAGGAGCAGAGAAGGACTGGTCATAGTGGTGCTGGTGGGGGCATTGCTGGACAGGCTAGGGCTCGGGGGAGGGGGGGGGGTTGGCTGGACAGGCTGGTGGAATACAAAGCAATTCAAACAGCAGCAAACCACCGGGTCTTGTCAAGGATGTTTGTGATTGTGGAAGATATAAGAAATAGGGATCAATGCGGTAAGAGCAGAAAAGCAAGCAGATGATAAGTTGACTTTAGGAGAAATATCTGTAAGCTTCAATGCAATGATTTCTCTTGTGGTCCTGAAGCGAAGTATTTTTCAAGAATATTTTTTCTTGAACGTATGATGGTGCCGCTTTTATCCGCTCTGATTGATAAATCATTCCATATTTTAACAATCCTGTTGGAGAAGAAGTGCTTTGCCTTAAGTAGCTTCTTAGATCATGAAAGAACTTTGATAAATGACCTCTTAACCTTCTCTTTGTTAGACTTAATAAGCTTTGTCACCTATTCTGCTCTCAAAGTGAACGAAACTGCATTAATGAATTATAAAGAGTGAGAGTTAGTTTTTAGACCTAAATTCGAATGTCCTCAAAATAAATTCAAGACTTTTGTTTGCATTTTATCACTTCTTTGAGCTGCTTAAGTGATTTCAGGTCTTTAGAGAATATTACATCTAAGTCAATTCGTCATTAACCTTCTGTACTTCAACAGAATTTGTCCTGTAGCATGCCTTTTCGTTTTTACTTCCGATGTGTAAAACTTTTTACGATCGATACTGAAATTCATTTGCCACTTGTAAGCCCAGTCTGTCAGTTTGTCTGTTAAAATAAAGCTGTAGACGTTCAGAGTCTGTTGTACATTTATTTCCCCAACTTATTATCGAATATCAAGAATATATGACAGAAAGAGAACCTGTCCTAAGACTGATCCATGTGGCACACCACTTGTTTCGGCAAACCATTCTCAGATTTGGCCATTATTCACCACTCATTATCAACAATCAGTTTAGTATTTTGAACCACCAGAATACAATCCCATCTATACCATGTAACTTAACTTTTCCTGGTAATATTTATATAAGAATTTATAGAAACTTTTTTGAAATTCTAAATATATGACATCAGTCACTTTACTCTCATCATACATATACGTTGATGATATTGTCTTATCACACACACACACACACACACACACACACACAACCTGGTGTATGGCTCAGGCTGGAGTGTGTGCGTGTGTATATACATGTGGTGGTAAAGGTTTGGTATATATACAATATATAAGGTTAAGAGACGAGGCAACAAAGTGTAAAACTCTCCCCGTAACATAACTGTAATTCAATAGCGATCACACACACACATTTCATAACAGGATAACCACCAGTGGTGGAGTCCTACCTCCACTCCAGCACAGTGGCTCGCAGTCCCTCCGCATCAACAGTAGTTCCCAGAACGGTATGACTGCCTCCCTCCTGCCTACCTCACCTCAGCCTTACTTAGCCTCACCCCAGCCCTGTCCTGTCCAACGTAGCCTCATCCCATTCCTACCTAACCCCAGCCTTGCCATGCCCAACGTGTGGGTACTTGTCCTTTTCTTTGGCATTCTGTTTCTGCCACTGTTGATAGGTCAGCACTACATATGACCTCGTAATGGGCCATAAGAGCTCCTCTTATCTGTCCTTCTCATGTACTAACACAGACTCTGCTCCGGTCCACGCCTGCCTGAACTTTACACGTCACACCACAGAACAATACTAATCGCCGTCGCTGCTTCATGCCTATTGATCTACGTCCCTCGCCAGCAACATAGAATTATTTGAAAATATGATATCTTTCTGAGAAACAGCTGGTGAGGCATGCAAATCGCTCGGACAAAAAATGGTCGGCAAAATATATTGTCTCACATTTGCCTCTTAATCTAGCATTTATTTACGCTGACTGTGTGATGATATGTTGTCCGCAGATGAAAATGAATATACTTTTTCTCACAGCCAGGGTGAAGAATTTATATTCTCTTAGAGCAAATGTATGATATGCTTTACTCAGAGACAGAGTGAAGGATAGATATGCTTGTACTTAGAGCCAGAGGCAAGGCTTGGTATATTGGCTCTTTAAACTTTGAAAAACGGAAGCTAGCATTGGTAAGGAACCATTACCAGAAGCTATATTTATTCATTTGTCTGTTTTTCTATTAAATCATTACATGAATATGTAATACATATTGGGAGCCCTCTCATAGCACTATGTTCGTCTACGCTGTTGCCTCTACCTGCAGCAGTTAGAGTTGCGACCCACCAATCTCACGGGTTCGGGTTCGAGTCTGGAACGGGGCAATTGGCCTACAGTCACACCGGCTTTTCATCCTTCTCTTTAGGGCTGGTCGATTAATGGGTACCTTGCATAAGCTGAAGTATGTATATAAGTGTATAGATAAAGTTAAGATATTGTACATGCAAGGTTCAGAAGCGAGGAATCACGAGCATAAAACTCTCTCCCCGTAACGCACATATGATGCTCATAAACACACACACAAAGTTACGACAGTTAGTTGGCGGAAGCTACGGCAGTCAGCTGGTGTCACTGGACTAGGACATAAGGACAACTTTCTTCGACAACAGTTGACGGCAGAACGTGACACATCTGGCTGTTGGTTTTTATTGCAAGCGTTTGTATTAGAGCTTCTGTTACAGACGGGAGTGAGGCACTGTTGTCACGAACGATGAAGCAGCTGGGAGAGCCACCTGTAAACTTTTGATTCTCCTCTTATTCTTAACAACAGTAGAATGAACATTTGTAAGGAATGAAAAATTTTCTCTTTTCATTAAAGGAAAATAAGAAGCGCCCGTTGTTACAGTTCATAGTGATGCCCTTTCTACCGTTAGAGAGAAATGAGAAAGGTCAGCAGTAATTGACGCGGCTCGCAACTCTTCACGGAAAACAGTTATTTTCTCTATACTGGCAGCCGATGCTGATATGACAAAGATAAACAGCAACAGCGCACTTAATGTCGGAGGGTGGCGCTCAGGTAGCTAACTTAATAAGCTGCGAGGAATGAAATTAAGAGGATTATTTAGGGAAAGAGAGAGAGAGAGAGAGAGAGAGAGAGAGAGAGAGAGAGAGAGAGAGAGAGAGAGAGAGCACGAGCACCATGGATAATCTTAGAGACTTCTCGCGCTTCTTTCAGTAGTTCATTCTAAATTTTCTGGCCAAATTTTAGGAAAGCGATATCATGTTCTTTAACTTCGTGGCAAAGACTCCCTGCCTGGAGTTCCTTCCTCTCTCTGTCGTGTGTAGGAAGATGGATCTGGAAATATGTAACTCTTATAACAACATCGTAATGGTATTTTGTAACTGCTAAAAGTTAGACACTGGAATGGAACCCTTAGAGGTTTTACTCAAGAATATCAGAACAATGATTTTACTATTTTACTGTGGTATTTATTGTTAAATAAAGTGGTCAAAATCTTTGGATTTATTAAGTAATGTAGAACAGCCAGCCATGCAATAGTCATGTAAGTAGGAAAGTTTGAAATGCAGAAACTCGGAATAGTTTGAGGGACGGACGACGTGCAAGTTTGATCTTCAATAAAAGAAATGAAAAGATATAAACTTCTGACAACCTAATGATAGACACCAAACTCTTCTGTTTCACTTTCCTACCTGAATCCTTTGAACTCCTGCAAGTCTGCGAAGCTACACCAGCTCGGTAAATTTCGACCAAATTCTCCGCTTTACAAGTTTATATAAATGATACCAGCAAGTGGCGATGTGTCGGGAACCCCCGGCTCGTGCGGCGGTGGTCGTGACCCTACACCAGATTAAACTGTGTTAGACGAGTGAGGATCATTTGTTCATCGGCAACTGTATATCAAATCCAATTTTATGTGGAAGTCAGAGAAAAAAAATAGTCCTATAAAAGTCCTATAAAACCAGTTGCCTTCATAATCATATTTTCAGAGGCGATAACATTCGTATCATCATTTCTAGTTATGTACTACATCGGAGAAAATGTGCAGCGATGTTGTCACTATAATGCCACGATAAAAGGGTTTTAAATAATCGCTTTTTCAGACGGGTAAATGTTTCCAGTCATCTGCATAATTACTGCTTTGGAAACGGGGACAAAAAGGTAATGAACTTATTCAATCTTTATGGACTGAAAATTTCCGGCTATGTATAGCAATATGAATTTAGAATGTAATCTCGTATAGAAAAAATGAGCGTTTAGTGTAGTGGTATTCGTAACCTGTGGTGCGAGATCCACGTCTGATGATCGTTAGAGTGAAATTTACACAAGACGATCAACAATACACTTCCAGATATAGGGTTACCTTATATCGTGTGAATTAATCTAGATGTACCTTCCATTTCTTTCCCGAAGCAAATACTGCAGTAAGTTCCGTATCTTATTTCCTTTCGTTGTTTCAATGTAAAGGTCGGAGTATACACCATGCGGATCATCCACGCAAAACTCATCCGTGGTCCGAGAGGCTGATGTGAATATCTGGTGTTCTGAGGTCATAATGCATACACCCTCATACTGAGCCTAGTTTCTGGTGCCCCAAGACGACGACGACGATGACTGTACTTAACCCCACGTGACGTGACGAGACGTGGCCCAGTCTATTCTGGCGTGAGAGAGAGAGGAACATGGACGTGCGGGACCAGAGGGCCTGGGAAAGTGGAAACGGAGGACATAAAGATTTTCTTAGTGAAGGTTTGTGTCTAGAGTAATGAGAGCGGACGAAGTGAAAAATGAGAATGCTAAAGTGAAATAAGATAAGGTAAATGTTGGAATTTCTGAGGTGGTATGAGCCTAAGTAAAGTAGAGATAAGTAAAGTGAGATGAGAAAGTGACGAAGTGTTGGCGTTCGAAAGTGTGTAGGAGTGTGTGACGCGCTTGGTTCAGGGAGTGAGTGCAGAGGTGTGTGCTCTGGGGAGCAGGGTAGGGGACAGTGTTCGTTCGAATGTAAACAACGAACTTTACAAAATAACTTCGAATGTATTTTTTTTCTTTTCGTTTCACTATATAAACGGAGTCTGCTCCTCAATAAACATTTGACGCCAAACGATCGCTGGTGACCATCGGGATGATGACAAATGTTCACTGAATCTCTCAATGAAAGTTCACTTGCACCGTCGAGTTGCCCACGTAACAAGAGGCACACAGCATGGTAAGGCCAGGTAAACGTCTGTTTATCTAACTTATGAGAAGCAGAGAATCCAACAGGTCTTTTGAGGAATTATAAAGCTTTCACACCTGCAATAGAAACTACTGAGAGAGAGAGGAACAATCTGTCTGCACAAAGGCGGACGGTAAAACGTTTTTCATTAACTGTACCATTCTTTTTTTTTTATCTCATTCAAGGATTAAATATCTGTCTTGTCTGATTCACATTTCTCCTGCTGTAATTGCTGCAACTTTTCCGAGTCTAAAGGATTTATCACAATTCACTATCACTTCTTTTTCAAGAGAGTAAACCTATAATTTGCAGTGTTATCCATCGAGAGTTCGATTAACGAGAGATGCAACGGATGTCCGTTCTGCTCGCATTATCCGGCAGTGCCCCGCGCGCGCCGTCCCAGGAAGGAAGATGATGATACAACTCTGGCTGAACTGCGACCAGCCTCTCGTGTTTACGGCATCAGTCAGACAAATTTTCCTGAGGATCTGCCTCACGTGTCTCCATTTGAGAGGCTGCTCTCGCATCTGAATCACAGAACACCAAAGGTATCGACCTCATGTTAATGCTATCCTGGCAGTGGTCACGGAACTGCCGCTGCCGATGGTCCATGATTCCACGAACACACCAACGGACGAATTAGAGAAATCCTTACAGTACAGACGGAACAACAACCGCAGTATCCATGCGTCTCCAGAGTCAACGATAACACAGTAATATAACAAGACCAGGATGTGGGAAGGCTGGGAACGAACACGTCCCCCCCAGGGGTCTCGCTGCCTCTGTTGTTAAACAGTATCTTGTTGGCCATGGAACAATACTTTAGACAACAGACGGTTGAAGGACATATTTAAGTACTGCTGGTTGTGGTGTTGGTGGTGTGGACGAGTGGAGGAGCAACACTGTTGGCGATCATGATGGTGAGACAAGAGAACTACTAGCAAAGGAAGGGAAACAGTTTTTTTGAAGATAAAAGTAATATGAGCTAGTAGCTATGACGGAGAGGATGGAGAATAGTTGTTGAAGGAACAGCTGGTTGTTACGTTTAAGATTATAAAGGAAAAATCAACGGCGTAAGAAAGCCACAGGAAATGGACGGAGAATAACAAGGAGAGAAAGTAAGACAGGGGAACGGGAGCAGGACAGAGGAACGGGAATAGGACGAGTAGTGGAAGGGAACAGGAGAAAGATACTGGCTAACGACAAATAGACGCACCTCTTCCATCTGTCCCACTGCTACGATTACGACTGTGACTGAGACCAGTCAGTGGGAGGGGAGAGAGGGACGGAGCAAGAGACAGAAGCAGCAGAAAGGAGGGATGAGATACGACTGAAGGGATCGGAGGGGGACTGGGATAACGTAGGACTCAAGAGGGGAGGAGGAGGAGGGGTACAAAGGGAGGTGGGTGTCGGGTGGGTCATCTTGGCGTGGTCAGTGGCTCACATGGACGGCTGGAGAGAGTAATTGGTGTCGGAAGGCAGGCTGGTGGTGGTGGGAGGTGCATGGTTGGCCTACTTCCTCAGACAGACGGACAGACGGTCGGTCACACACGCAGACGGGGCCCCACAAGTTTAGACACCCTCCCCGTACTGTACAATCACCGTAGGTAATTACACACACTCACGTATACACACAAGTTCCTCTAGTGTTTCAGTTTCAGAAAGCAGCCTCTCTGCAGGTACGCCTGCTGAGCCAAATTGGCTTGTATGACCTTTGAAGTTCCAACGCTCGCCAAGGACACGCTGTCATGATCCCCAGACGTCGGTCCAAGGATACCTCATATACAGCTCAGGAGCACCAATATTACCCTGAGGACTCAGGTCACACAACATCTTTAAAGTCAGACGTCGAACATTAAAAGTACCTAAAACATGGCATTGTGAAGCCATCAACCATGTCATGTTTGAAATAGGACCCAAACTATGCGGAAGAACGCTCGGAATTCCATTACCTGGTGCATTCCAAAGTTATCTGCATGGCGCTGGAAGACTTCCAGAGGTTTGTAGATTGTCTGCATAGTTCCAGGACGCTAACAGGTTATCTAGGATGCTCAAGAACCTTAGAGTAATGGTCCAGGAAGTCTGGTAATATTCATTGTTCCAGCTGGACTGCAAGATATCTTCAAAGATTTGAAGTTTCTATGTATCATCTGTATCGTTCCCAAAGGCTATAACTTAACTGCCATAATACTGGATGTTTGTAGGCTAGTAGGCTATCTATGACAACTCTAGCAGACTCAGAGGTTATCTGTAACAATAATAACAGCCTTACAGGTTATTAAAAAGATCCTCTAAGGTTTAGGCTTTCAGACTGTTTCAGATGCTGAGTTATTAGTTTTCACAAGCACTGTAAGTTTCTGGAAAGTTTATATGTAATTACGGATGTAATGAAGGACTTCTATCTTGCATTATGGTCCAAGAATTTCCATAGCGTCTGTTTGTTATTCAAAAAGTTCTGGAAAGTTTATAACGATCAGCAAGTTAGGGAAAAATCTACGGGCTTCACTTGCTTTATATGTCTACCCCCACAGAAAATTTCAGATATCTTTCAGGAAGACATATCTTTAAATGAGGGCTAATTGGATAGAAATATTCCCTGTTTGATTCACAGAGCTTTCTGATCGCTGGAAATATAGGAGTGGCTATCGAGCTGTTCACAACACTCCCGCTCTCCCTATACGTAATACGTCAGGACAAAAACCTACCTTGAGGAGAAGCCACAGGCAACGGAAATGAACTACAGACTGTCTCTTTTCTTCAGTGTTTTCTGAAGCATCAGAGAAAAGGACTCCAAACAACATCTCAATGAAGCGGTTTTGTGAACTCTGTCTCTTGTTCTGACGAAAAGCTTGACGTGTGAAGGGTCCCCCGACCACGGTTGGTTGAGAAGGCGCCGCGGTAATTCTCCACGATACTTAAACAATGTTCAGAAGTTTAATCTCAGGACGAGGAGTCAAGTATTTCTGTCACTATTAAAGTGTCCTCCAAGATGTAACTCGTACTATCCATTATTAGCTTAACACGTGAAGACTTTTTCTTAGATATCAAGAGCATGGAAGGTGTTACTCTTAAAGTCATATACCGTACAGAAAAAAACATGTAATAATAATCTGGCTATTACCAGCTAAAGGTCACTCCAAAATATGGTCACAGCGGTCAACAGGAAGTTCCGCTGATACTAGTTAGTGGAATGACCTCAGAACTTTGATGATACGAGGAGGAAAAAAAAAAAAGAATGTAATTGGACTTCACCTTCGGCGGCCACAAACTTCTCCCTGTGAACGCGTCTTCCGGAGTTGGGAGTTAACGTGGAGGCCAGCGCTCGGCCTCTGACACAAACAAACTCCTGCCGGAAAGTGATAAAAGGAATTACTTTCCTAGGATGGCAGAGGAACCAGTCTTAACTTGTGGCCAACGTGTCGCGGCAATTTTGGACGAAGCGAAGCACTCTCTAAACTCAAAGACGGAAAGATCTCACACGTTGGGATAAAGTGAGATTTTAGTTTGAAAATAGAGTGAAATACGAGTGCATCCAGTAGAAGTGTTATCAACAGAAAAAAATAAAAAGGTTGCTCATCTGGATTTGGCTGGAAGGCAAGATGGGTTTGGCAAAGGCTTGAGGGGCAGTTCTTTGCACAGGTTCTAGAAAAAATGAAAGATAATTATGCACGACGTAATGGATTCAGGAAAGACCTATGATCAAGTGAAGAGAAAATGTTCTTTAGAAAGTTTTGAATCTGTTCAGTGCGCGCGGAAGACTGCAGGATGCTGGTGAAGGCTCTTATGATGGAGCGATGCTCGCGAACCCGGCCGGTGATGCTTGGATATTACTCCGGGATTTCTCGCGGGAACGCGCGGATAAAGTGAAGATAAATCAAGATTACTCCGGCGCATATTTAACAGCCTCACACACACCCCTCAACTGCGCGTATTTACCTATATGTTCAGCGTGGGAAGGGACTTCTACACTTGCGGGGTCCCATCTCTTAAATATGATGTGTGTCTATGTGTATGTGTGTGTGTGAGTGTGTGTGTGTGTGTGTGCAATATTAAGCTTCAGGAAATAGTGATGGAAGGCCCAAATTGCATAAAATAAGGTGAGTAGTTGGAACAAAGAATTGCACTGTGATGTTAATGATCAACAATTTTTCAAAGAAACGCAGTGAACCTATGACAACAACTGGTGAACAGTCACAATGGAACAGGAGGCAGCGACACTTGCTCCTCGAGGAAGGTAACTTTTATAAACGTAGATCAACTATACAGGGAAATAAGACCGGGAGAATTTAGACTTCCATTGAGACAGAGAATCATGGAGACAAGTTTTTAGAGCGTATTCAAGAAGATATCTCGCATCAGCTTATCACTGAGCACGCTAGAATCAGATGAGCTGATAAACTATCATTACTACATCTAATTTTCACACACAGAAGAATGGAAAAGTATCAGATAATGGTGCACCAACAAGAAAGAGTGATCATTTGATATATGAGTTTAACTCCGTGATTCATGAGGACATAAACATATTGGAGAAGACAAAAGACTTAGAGGATCTATAATCAAGGAAATTACACAGTTCCGTAGCTATAATACAAATAAACTTTTATGAAAGGTTTTGTGAAATACACAACGTTGAAGCTCGTACGTAAGTATCACTAGCTGCAACTAGAAGAAGGAAAAAGAGAGATTCAGTGCAATAAAAGGTGTCAAGTGAAGAAAAAGATCCCAGGAATGTGATATGGGGAAGTTATGGGCGGTAGAGGAGCCAGCCAGCATTGAAAAGCATATGAAAACACAAAAAGATAGTAGAAGAATGAAGGAGACTTGATCGTAACCTGTTTGGTGATGAGAACAGTGAACAGTTCTCAAGAAAATGCAAGGATATAGCAGCCATAACAAGCAACTAAGGAAGAAACTTATTAAACAAAAGTTAAAGAAGCATTCTTAAAACATAAGAGTAGTAGATGGCAGTAATAAGTGACGCAAATGTAATCCTTAACAGAACACAGGAGTTAAAGATGTTGCGCGATGGAAGAGAAAGTCCAAAAGCTGGGGACCAGCGAGTGCAGATCTCCCTCCCCGTATTATACAAATAGAGATGTACACTTGCAAAAGCATCTGCTTACCTACATAAATTCGGACTGACAGACAAACAGACAGGGCGACCGATAAGGAGACAAAGGCAGACAGGCAAGCAAACACACACAAATGTACTCCCGTTACACACGCACTTACTCACTCACCTATAAGTACATAAACGGACTGAAGGACAAACGTTTACCACACACTCCCTCTCTTGCTTCTTCTTGGCAAAATTTGGTCGTAGTTACTTGAAGCTACGTAGTATTTCTTCCCTCTCTCTCAGCCACACTTACAGAGTCAAACATTAACAGTCCCTGCCATTACCAAGCCCGTCATCAAGCAAATGAACACACTTCAGCAAATCATGGCCCCACCAACCAACCGTTCCTCGTCCCTGGCATTATTAGCAATAAATCGGAGAACTGTAGCGAAAACTGGAGTAAAGGAAGAGTAAACATTGCTGGATGATATATTGTGCAGCCCTCATGGTCCACGCTTTTTATCTTACATTTCTCTTGGCCTTTTTGCCTCTTACATGGCTAGTCTTGTTAGAAGTTTGTTTTGTTTGTGCATGATGTCAACCCCTCAAAGCACGACGGAATGACCTTTGAGCCGAAGAAATAATCCTTGAACAAGACGGTGTGACCCTTGCGGTGCCTTTTCAAGGTCAGGTCAGATGTTACGCCATCGCATCCAGAGATCGCCCCGTTGTGCTAGAGGGTTGCGTCTCCATGCTCATGGGTAGTACCAGAGTTCTCAAGAGGCTGAACTTATGATTATAAGCATTGGATGTTTAACTTGATTAAGGTTACCTAAGAGAGTGAACATTGGAGTAGGATGGGAGAGGTCAGTGAATATCAAGGATAAGTGAAACCAGCAACTTTTGAAGATGGGAATCAAAAAAAGATATGGAGAAGCTTTTAAATACGACCTCCTGGACAGGGACAGACAAATACACACAAACTGTTGAGAGTTGGTCTGATACATGGCTGGAGAAATTTAGTCCGAGTAAATCTAAAGTAAGGAGGATGGGGACTAGTGGAAGAAGGCCTCAGTGTGAATATTACCCGGAGGATGTAAACTGCAGGAATCTGTGTGAGAGATACTTAGTTGACATCGTCCCTAACGTACCGCTAGAGTTCCACAAACATTAAAGTATCATCCAAGTTCATGGATAAGGAAACATACATTAAGCTGTTTACGTCCTACATTTGGCCAAAGTTAAAACATGCTTCTCAGGTTTGATCACCGCACTTAAAGAAGCAACAAGAACTAATAGAGAAGGTCCAAAGGAGGGCAACGATGGTACCACAATTAAGAGAGCGGAGTTACATAGTACGGCTAGAAGCCTTATACTTGCCCACCATGGAAGAGAAAAGAGTGGGGGTGATCTGATCACAACCTTAAAGCTTTTAAATCGTCTTAAAGAAGCAGACAGAGAACGGTTCTTCGAAAGATGCTGGGATAAAACAGCCAGGGGCCAAATAATGAAACTGTGCAAGAATTTAGTTGGTAAAGGTTAAAAAAAAGTATTTTTATAATGTAAGAGTAGTAGTGGATGACTGGAATAAAATCAATGCGGAAACTATGAATGTTGACAATTTACAGAATGATACAGATGGCGCCCCATGAGCGTAGATTTTCCTCCCCAAATCGTGCAAATAAGTTATCACAACTAGGTAATTACACACACACACACACACACACACACACACACACACATCTGCACACCAGGACTTACGGAAAGAGAACATCACAACATTAATGGGAGCCACGTACAACATGAGAGCAACAATCCCCAACTACCAAATCTTCTTTGGAGGAAGAGAACATCTCTTCCTATCCAGACATACACACTGTTGCCACTGAGCTTATCTAAAGTGCCTATAAAGTGGATTGAATTTCAGATAGGGGTGTATTTGTGTGTGGTGTTGACTTAATGCCAAAAGAACTGGCTGGGATAAGATATGGTGTCTACTTAGAGGGCATGTGTGTGTATGTCGTCAATGTTTGATGCCAAAAGAACCGACTGGACGCATAGAACAAACTTAGCAAAGATGAAATATGAATACTGCGGGATAATCAAAATCGTATGTGATGAAACTACAAGACTGACAGGCGGAACCTCGTAGAGCCCCCTCCTCACATGCACAATCAGATAATAACACCTAAATAGATATACATACAATTACATGCATTTCTGTATCATAATTCTTTATGTAATACAGTAAAGTGTGAGTGATGCGTCTCTTGCTTCATTGTAACATATCATACGTATCTCTGTATATCACTACGGACGCCACCATTTACTTCGAATTGCCTGGTGTGTGATATCGCTCGCTCCTCTGTCATGGAAACGGTCCGGGAAACTGTTGGCCTAGACCATATCTGAGCCTCCAGTGTGGCATATAGTGATGGGTCGCACGCTGGGCCTTGGTCCACATGGCGTGCACCGTACTGACCCTTCACACAGTGTTGCCAAGTGATGACCGTTCACAATGCATGGCAACATTGAGGCCTTTGGCTGCCCATAATGAAAATGAGAGTAGTCCACCGACCATCCTGTGATAATGAGTAACCCTGTGGCTCATAATGGTGAGAAGCCGTACCGTTCTCACGCGACACTGGCTTCATACTTCTCTGATTTCACTGATGTATTGTACTGTTATTGTGTTACAGTGTGTGGATGTTTACTGTTCTCATACAGCGTTGGGCATATGTGTACCTGTCTCACTACAACAAGTGTGAACTGGGTCTAGATGGACAACTTTTGCAATATACAGGTGTAATTGTTTTGATAATTCATTGATCAGATATTACTGTACCAGTCTCGTGTACTGTAAGTATGGCTGACCGATGTTTCTACTGTCTTACAGCGAGTGCACTTGTATATATTACTCAAAAGAACTTATGAGACTCTTTGAACGTTATTTCAGACCCTGTGGAACATTCTTACAGAAGGAAATTGTTACTGCAGGCCTTATGGAACTTATGTTCTTGGAACCTTCCTTAGCTTGCGTAAACAACACCTGAACTTTCAGGGTGATAGCAAATGACCAACACACTCTTGAGACAACAGATGATACAAGAACTTCCCTGGATACTGTACACGACTTGCAGAAAAGTTGGAAAGTGGCAAATAATCTGAAAACTTCCTGGTCAAGAGACGATAACCCAGGAGCTCCTCGTGTATAGCAGAATCTCCTTGGACTGCCTTAAGTCAAGTAGAAATACCGGATGGCTCATGGTAATGGGAATCAGATAATTCAGGGCTTCTATTAAACCTGACAAGCTTGATGGAGATTCACGACTCTCCACTTCGGTTTTCGTTCGAGTCTGACTTTTAGAGTTCTCAGGGGCTGACTCCGGGCGGTAACGCTATTGCTACAGAACGAAACCTTGGCTACACAAATGACATTCTGTGGAACCTCACGAAGGAATAATGGAAGTGAACCTTTGCCGCGCGTCGAAACTTCGACTCTCATGCGACGACTTGAGAGAGTAAGAGTGAGAGTAGAGGAGAGAGAGGAGGTGATTTTTAAGGAGAAGAGGGTGACAAAGATTTACATGTGATTAATTAATTAACAATTCGTACTTCCTTTACTACCAAGATTTTCGGATATTTGTAAGCTGCCGGCATTCATCGTCTCCTTCCTTAGAACATTTCAACCATCCACCACCTTCACAATAAACCAGTATTGCTTTACATCTTTCATGACCAGCCTCTTCCTCAGCTTTTGACTGTGGCATATGGTATCTCTGGTATAGCACACAGTGGAGCACAGTTCTGTCAACATTGTCATAGCTGACTACAGAAGTTACCACTTCTCTCTCTCTTCTCTCCTTTAGTGCACACCTGCGTAGACCTCAACTTTTCTTAGTAGCTCAGCTTTCTAGATTCTTAGTTCTGTGGACCCGAGCAGCTACATCTTTGTGCGGTAACGAGATCTGAGAGGCAGCTTTGGTCTAATATCTGTTGTGAAGATCTTACTCACATACTTCAATTCGATTTCAACGTTCATCATCTTTCAGAATTCTCCTGATGTATAGTTCTGGTGAAAAGTTAAGTACATTGTAGACTCCTTAAGCCCTTTCACACATCAATTCCTGCAGCTTATATCCGCTTAAGTAGCATTCACGCGGGGCCCTTCTTTCGCCAAAGCACATCCTCATTACACTGCATTTGCTTGGAATCCATCTCACCATCCATTTATCAGACCAGCTCCGGAGTTTGTCTAGGTCTTCCTTGAAGCTGACTCAGATCTGTTCATTCCTCATTTATCTCTTGACCTTAGCATTATCCGCAAACGTGATCACTTATGTACGAATCTCGTCCTTCAGGCGAGTCATTTATATACAAGAATAATAGTGGGCCTAAAACCTAGCCCTGTGGTACAACTCAGCCCACGAGCGGGCACACAGGTCCCATATCACGCCTCTCTCCCTCATCCTGCCCTTCCCCTTTGTCCTAGTGTCTTCTATCTACATCTTTGCCCTCCCTCCGTATGTCCTTTCTACGCTATCCCTCTACATACCTTATCTCTATATTTCAATGATGGTTCATTTTCTTAATATTTTTTTTTTTTTGAGTGACCGTCATGATACGGGCAAGACATGCCCCGGTCAAAGGCCATCTCAGGTTAAAGATAGAGGAAGAGAAAAAATATATAGAAATTAACCAGAGCTCGGCAGGTGTTTGCAGATCCGACTCTTAAGGGCAGGAAGGTTATGAGAAGAGGGAGGATGGAAGTGGGAAGAGAATCTCGCAGCTTCACTGCTCCAGGGAAGGAGGAGGTAATCATAACGGTTAATCCTCAACTGGCCGGTCTCCACAAAGAATCTGTAGGAAGCAGAAGCCAGACGTGTGCCTTGGATCCATACCTTGGAGGCAGGGATACATGCAGACACCTCACAAGAACTGGTTCTTTGTGCCTTTCTCCGAACCTTTTGATCTAACACGCCACTCTTCTCTTCTCCCTCTGTCTTTCCAGTTTCTGTTTGCCATTCCTACCTTTTAAAATTCTACTTCGTCTCTGATTCTCTTTCTCCTTTCGTTTTCTTTGTCCAATGTGTTCCTTTGTTTAACAAAGCTTCATTCTCCTGCCCTTTGTCTCTGTTTTGCCACAGTCTGTTTGTACTTCCCAGATTCCAATGTCCTTTTAGCGGCGAGGAACCAGACAGTAAGCATTACCAGCCACTAATGTCAGCAACAAAGAATTTCGGTATCAGTGTGTCGGTAACGGAGTGTCAGCATCAGAGTGTGTCAGTAGCTGTGTCGGCACCAATGTCAGCAGCGGTGTAGTAGCAGCATCACAGGTGGCTCACGGTCGGACAATCCATCAGAGTCAGCAGCAGTGTCAGCACTAGAGAGTATCAGCAGTAGTGTCAGCATAAGAGAGTCAGCACTAATGTCAGAAATAGTGTGGTAGCACCACAGTTGGCTCACGGAAGACTAGTCCACCACAACAAGTAATAAACAAAAAGTTTTTGCCTCAAGGTGGTGACAGTCGCTCAGATGATCGGCTCTCACGACGTTCTCATTTCCTGCAGCGCCTCCATGACTTTTCTCTCTCTCTCCCTCCCTCCCTCCCTCCCTCTCTCTGTCTCTCTGTCTCTTTCTCTCTCTCTCTCTCTCTCTCTCCTTCCCTCCCTCCGTCCCTCCCTCCCTCTCTCTCTCTCTCTCTCTCTCTCTTTCTAAATCCGATGCGACAGTACCCTCGTGGCTCGCCTTTCCGTAAAGATTAAATTGGCCCAAAATTCTACGTCATCAGAGCCATCAGTACGTTTGATCTATGATCTGTTCTAATTAGTATATAATTTCTCCATGAATGGTAAGTAGTTACAATCCAGCGTAGGTACAATTCTCACTAATATTCGGCCAACTGTCTCTATTAAGTACATAAAGTAAGCCATATTTCTGACGATCTAACGATATTCATAATTTTGAGCTAAGTCGACGTGATCTGTTCAACATTTACATTATTCAACATTTGCTTCTCCGTGCACTAGCATGTTGTCTGATAACTCAGTCAACGGAGTCTGACTGATTGAAGCAAGCTGAAGATTTCCGTTTTCAGTGTCTTGTTACAGTGGTTTACCAGCTCCATCACCGTCATAACCCCGCCTATGCTGAGGCGTGGGAACTAGAAAGATTGCTTTCCCGCTTTCGTGCATCATCAGGCATAATGGAGAGTCATACCAAATCTAAAACCGGACTTCGTTCACACTTCACGTCAGCTCTCGAGAGGTCACGACTCACATGGGTCTCCGAAGGCAATGTTAATAGGAAACACAAAATATTTTCATTGTCATTGTAACCAACTATATTCCCCCTCGACCCAAACCTCCCCTCCTCCACCATCATAACAATCAATGGTCCTTCTCAACTAAGTTCTCTCTAAGAACCATCCACCAACAGTTCTCCACCACAACCATCGGGAATGTTCCTTTTCCACCCAGAGTCCTCCATCATCGCCCCCATTTACTAGCAGGAGTCTCCCCTTAATGAGACAGCAACTCATCTGCCTAATCTTCCTCTCCTCGTTAACTGCCAACTGGGAAATGGAACGGTGAGTAGCGTCCGGGCTCTGAAGACTCCTCATCTTTCATGTAGTACCCACGCCACAGCCTCAGAGAGAGCGAGAGCGAGAGAGAGAGAGAGAGAGAGAGAGAGAGAGAGAGAGGAATGTTAAGTGGAATCTATAAGCCGGAGTTCTGGTAGTGTAGCAGTTCTCAGCCCGGCTGCTGCTCTCCGCTTCCCTGCTCCATTACGAAGCATTATTCCCTTGACAGATAATGGCCATTGCGTCTCAGTTAAGGCCATTCACACAGTACTTCTCCCTCCGTAAACACTAAGCCATTCCCATTTTTTCCCACAATTCTCACTAAAAATGGGAGTAGGTAGTTAAACTCTTTACTTGAGTCGCCGTATTTCTTTTCTTAACCCTGGATTTGTTTCATCCACTTATGAAAATCTGTTGGCATGGCTTGCTAAGCTTCTCTTTCTAACTTGATTTCGGGAATTTATATATAATCTAAGAGCTACTTTGCCAAAATGAATCGAGTCTGCCCCAGGGAAATAAAGTTGCGTTACACACACGCACACACACACACACACACACACACACACACACATATATATATATATATATATATATATATACGCGTATATGGATGACCACTGTTTCCTCAGCTGGACGACAACAGTCCTGCCTGTGCTGCACAACTACAAGCTTCCAAGGCCATACCTTCACAGGAGCAATATTCCACAACATTAACTCCCTGCAGGTAACATGCCACATCAAGCCACAACAGTAGTTTCCTGCAGGTGACGTACCACATCCTGCCACATCTCCACAACTTCAGTAGTGAATAAAATCGAGAAAGTTATCGACGTGACAGACTTTTTCTTTAGGGCCAAAGGGTCAGGTCAGGCCTCCGAAAACACCGTAATGTGTTAACTGTTGACATTCGAAAGAGTCAAATGTATGCATTATCAAAACAAGCTGGGCGCTAGATAGTCGATTTTCTCAGACATCTTACCGCAGTTCAAAATGAAATAAAACCTTAATACCTGTCAATTATAATCCGCAATTGTACCTTATCTCCACTAACATAGTTTCTGAATTCCTTAATATAATTGTTCAACAATCATTTCAATCCTTTCGCCATTGAGTGTGCTGTAATTTATGCATGTAATGAAACACGACTTGGGCCTCCGTTTAGCAGTATTGTGTTATGATATCACGTACCAATCTAGTGTGGAGGGATTCTAATTATGGAGATATGGAATTTGGTGGGTCAGCTTGGTCTGTCAGGTGAAGTGTTCTGCATAGAACCTGTGTGGGAGTTAGCATCCTGTTCTCTTACTAGTGCAGAAGGAACGAGTCTCTCTCTCGACCTTTTGTTTTCTCAAGGCGGCACGAGACCAGAATTAACCCCTTCTCTTGTACTGTTGTGAGGCTGAGACATCTCTCCCGGTGTCTTTCCTCCTCTGTGTCAGATTTAAGTGTTTCTCCCGTTCCTTTCCGCAGAGCAGCAAGGTTGTGGTAAAACCAGTATCTTTTTCCCTGTCTGTCTGCCTAGTTATTATCTAACTATCTGTCAGTCATCGTCATTAATTCCATTCCCAGCGTTCATGGCATGGATCAGGTACACTTCCCCTGGAACCAATCATACACGTGACAAGGGCAATACGATACACGTCATTGTACATGTCTCATCTGTCTGTATGGTTTGATATACGATGCGAAAAGTTGCTGAATATTTCTTTACCCATGGTAATGGCACCTGACGCTCGTCACAGAGTGAATGTTAGTCTCCTGCCATAACCACCCACGAGGCAGTCCAGTGTGTCTAGTCTTGCTAAAACAACTTCTATTTGTGGGCCGGTGTGAACACCAGTCACCCAGCTGCCAATGTCTGCTTTAACTCTTCTCGGTGTGTTGTCTGTTGCCTTTCTCCATTCGTGACTCCATGTATTAAAAAGACATGATAGTTGGAGAGATTTGTGGGGATTGTTGAATTGAGGGCCTCTTCATAGGCGACGTTCTTGTGTAAATGTTTGTGTCTGAGTGTTTGCTTGAGGATAAGTATTCATTTGAGTTTCACTGTTTATCTTACTCAGTCTTCGATGAGAATGTGAAAGTAGCAAAACTGTCAGTCGTTTGACGTCCATGTCACAAGCGAAAACAATTCCTCAATCCTTCCTTTACTGAGCGCTATGTACATATGTAATCTTTTTTCCTGCCATCTTTTCCATGAGTTAAAGCACATAATCACTCATCTCTGGTACCTCTTCCATTGTCGCACATGTAAATTCTCAGCCTTACATCTTTGCAAGAGCTCCTTTTATCTCTTATGCCAATTATTTCAATCTTTGTCGTCGTCTTTTTTGAGATAATTTCCTTCATAATGGAATAGAATCTGGGCTTCCTCTCCAATATGCATTTTTTAATGTCATTCATTAGTATCCCGCTGAGAGGAGGATCTAATTGCTGAGAGATATTGTGTTGTAAAGCTTCCTACCGACGTTGTCACGTTCTGCTGAAGAAGTGGACTTTCCCTCCCAGCAGCAGGTTGGGGCTGGATGATACGTGAAGTGTTGGATCTCCCCATTGCGGAGGTGTTCTGTCTTCTCCTGGTTGTTTGGGTAACGAAATTCTCTCTCGTTTTCTCGTGACTTTGTGGTAGGTGAAGCGTTCTCTTGTTCTTTCGTGGTTGTGTGGAAGGTGGAGTGTTCTGTTCTGTTCTCTTATAGTTGTGTGGCAAGTGGAGTGTTTGGTTCTCTTGTTCTTTCGTGGTTGTGTGGCAAGTGGAATGTTTTTTCTCTTGTGGCTGTGTGGCAGGTGAAACATTCTTCTGTTGTCCAGTCACAAAGTGGAGAAAATTGAAATGTTCTGTTCTCAAGCAGCAACGAGAGGGAGAATATTCTGCTTTCCTGTAACAATGAGGGATGCGTCCATGAGGGACGAGACCAATGTTCTTCCTGAGGGTCAGACTCAGGTGTTTCTCCTATGCTGGCGTGGCCGTGGGAAGAGAGGGTCCATGTTTTCTCTCCCTCGTGGAACAAGCTGGTAAATATGGCTGTGACGGTTGAGTGTCAGGCAACGAGAAAAATAGAAAATATGTCTCGTAGCGATGATCCCCGGAACTGTTCATGTTTGCCAGATTTACACGTGCTCTCGGGAACAGAATTTTCTGGACTGAGTGAGACTCAAAGTCGAGGCCTAGGTTAATGTTTCAATACGTGTATATGCACGTCTGCTTTGATTATGGTTAGATGATATCTTAAAAATGGTCAGTTAGACACCGGACCATAATCGTGTGTGACTAAGACTGTTTCACTAAGAAACGTCTCTTTGAAAATGGAATTCTATCTAAACTTGTTTAGATATATGCGTCTACAGGTTTCTCCTGCGCCACAACAGAGTAGTTACAAACTTGTTTTGTACGAGGAGTGAGTTCTTCTCTTTTGGAGCCTCATCTGTTGAACATTCTCTACTCTGTGTGCGTGTGTCGTGGCCTCGGCTTTCTGCCCCTGTTCGGGTAGATGTCCGTCCTCGACCTTGCATCTCATCGTTGCTGTCTTTTCTTGAGGGGAAATCTTTCCCCAAGTCATCATCTTTTTTCATATTCAAGTGCTCTTTCGTTTTCTAATGGACACTCACGTAAAAATGAGAGTCAGTCCTTCAGCTATTGTTTTTCGTCGAGATTAACTTCTTCGTCGAGTGGGTATTTGTCCTCGAGAGGGTGTCCATCCTCTTGAGTGTGTCCTTGGTGGAGTGGGAGGTCTTGCAGGAGCACCCTTGGCTCTGATGACTCCCCTGGCCGCGTCTGAGAAGCAACTGTTACTGTGCGGTTTACGTTACGGCTTCCTGATGAGTCCTATGGACGCACTTAGCATATGGAACATTTGGGATGAATCTTAAGAATTTTCCTTTTATATGTACAGTGGAGGGAGATTATTCTCTCTCTCTCTCTCTCAAGCATTCCTCTAACCTCCTATGCATACTGTTTCAGTGCGAAGGATGTATCATAACTATACGGAAATTCACAGGAGGCACACCAGCGGGGTGAGTGTATTCTAGTTTGTGGAATCACTCTCGAGGAATATTTGAAGCGGTTCTTCACCCACCTACATCTGAAGAGGCTCCTCTCCACCCACCAACAGCTGATGGGACTCCCCACCCACCTACATCTAAGGGGGTTTTCTACCCGCAGCATTTGAACCTGCTACATCAATACACATGATACAAATACATGAAGGTAAGCGTTGGTGCATATATGGGTAGCTAGTAAGGTCTGAAAAAGCTCTCATCAAACATTTACAGTTGTATCCTACTCCCTACTCCTTTTCTCTCTACCCCTAACAACACTACCACATGAAGAGTGTATCATGAGGCTAATATTCGTATGATTGTAGTAAAGAACAGTAAGGAGTAAAGTTGGCTCTTAAAACCCTTGTCGGGCGGTGAGGAGGGCGGTTTATACCGGTCGTTGTTGTGAGAGGCGAACGCCCTACCCCTCATACCCTGACTTGCCTGCGCATGAAAGAGAGGGAGAGAGAGAGGGAGAAAGAGAGAGAGAGAGAGAGAGAGAGAGAGAGAGAGAGAGAGAGAGAGAGAGAGAGAGAGAG
>JAYMFT010190027.1:0-11872 GCA_038088735.1 Panulirus argus
GAGGAAACAGGTTGGGAGATAAGAAGCTTGTGTATGTATGTGTGTGTGTGTATACATTAGGCCGACCCCAGTGCGGCCTTTGTCGCCAGGGTTATGAACCATGACAGCTTGTGGTCATCCCACGCCTCTCTCATGCATCGAGAGATTACCGATTGAGGATATTCTTGTAAAATTGTTTAGTTAGTAGTGAATAAAACTTTAGATTGAAGGAATAATGAAAGTGACAGTTAACATAATAACGAAAATGTATCGAGTGTTGAAAAGTGAAAGAGCGAATTAGTGGAGTAATTATCCAAGGAAACTGAAATAACTGCCTTAGTAATACAACAGATGGCATCCTAAATTACGCAGAAAAGAGACGAGGGTCAGTGAACATTCGACCACCATACTCGGCAAGCTGCTGCGTCACATGATTATTGTGTGGCCATCCGCAACTCAAGAAGTGGGCCGTTTTGATACCTGCTTCTTTTCGTACACGTCGAAGCTCTGGAACTCTCTACCTTCCCATGTCTTTCCCAATATCTATGACCTGGCACATTTCAAAAGAGAGGTCTTTCACTTTCTCAAAAATTCGTAAATACTTTTCCTGTCTTTTTTTTTCTCGTTTCTTAATTTTCTATATCTTTTAATTAGATCCCGGCCTTGATATGGACTTTTGTCCGTGACTGGAGCCTTCAACATAAATAAAAACATGGATACAATTTGCTTAGGCCGGGAGGCATAACGCTAACATCTACCACAATCCCGGTAAGCCATACCTCGCCCTGTTACACAGGATGTCTTTACAAAGTGTGCAACTCTCGTATCCCTCCCCACCCCGTAAGGGTAACGAGCCAGCAATATGTCTACAAGAGACACTCATAACCTCAATTCCAAGAAGGCAAGAGTCGGGGTAGGACAACAGTAGGGGCCCAGCAGCAACAGCAGGAGCCGCGCGCCAGCACGTGTCTAAAGAGAATCTTAGCAGTGTGTGGGCCGAAACAGTGAGCTGTACCGAGGACGTACGCTGGGCGCACCGCGCTCCATGTGAACAGTGCACTTACAGGCCGACTTGACCTGGGAAACATGGGCCGTCGCTCAGCAAGGACTGCCGCACGCCCGGATCCCCGTGCAGGTACAGACCGAATTGACTGGAAGGACATGCGTAACCAATTGTTGCTCCCTTAAGTGAAATTTTACCACCAGAGAATGGGCAGAGCCGCTAGTCAGTATTACGTTGTGTCGCATTGTTTTAGATATATGTATTCGCGACACTTGCCAGATGCTTCTGGTAACATTGTACGGGGGCACCTAGTGACAGCACTAGGATCCCGATTCCTCTATCAAGGAATAAAGTATGGAAAACTGAAACTGAAACTGTGCCGCTGGAATTATAGTGTACTGTTTGCTTTAAAGTTGAAATGCATTAACTAGATTTCCCTTACACTTGTGAATTAGAGTGTTTTAGTTATCATTAGCAGGTGTGCTAGGATGCATGCAACATTATTTCTAACACTGTTAATAGACTTAGATATTGATTGTAAGAATATTCGCGGCCTTTCCATAGCCTACAGAACAGTGAGTGGTCATAGAATGCTTGGCAGTCTATTGGCCTTGTTGGGTCATTAATGTTCTTCTGAAGGGTTTTACTGAGACCATGGCTTATGGGCCCCCATGTTAATCTTACTTGACTATCAACAACTATCAAGTAACCACAAGTTTCTTTATTCATTTTGTTTTACCCACACACACACACACACACACACACACACATATATATATATATATATATATACATACATATATGACAAGGTAAAAATTCGTATGGGAAGCCTGATGGTAAAGTAGGGAAATGACGGAAAAATACGAAGCTAAACCACTGACTGTCAAAATGCCTGAGAGGACAGTCTCGTTGACGTTGAACAAGTAATGTTCTAGGACGATTATTTGTTGTTTCCTCTGTCTACAGACATCTGTGTACTCTGAATGGAAGTGATGTTTGTCCGAGAGCCCGAGATGTTGACGTTACGGGACAGGAGGCCGAGTGTTGGGCAGGTGGAGAGAGAACGCCTGGGGGAGGTGTTTAACACTCCCGTCACCACGTGTGGTCTTCTGCCACTTGACCTTCCCTGTAATGCGAATCTCTTCACCACGGGACAAGACTCGTGGAAGACAAACACACAAACAAAGCAGTCACTTTCTTGATATCTTTAGTGTATCCTTCACGTCAAAGAATTATTCTCCTGCATTCGCAAGGGAAGGAGATGCCTGTGTACTCTCCTTTGACGCAGCATTGCTGTGCTTTCTGTCCGATCCTGTTCTTTAGTCTTGTCCTACCTCTAGCCTGTCTAGTCCCGCCATGCCAGCGTGTCTTGTCCAGAGCAGATTGGGTTCACAACCACTCCACCCACAGCAGATGGGACAGTCGATAAAAAAGAATGTCCACAACTCTGGCGTCGCAGAAGTGCATTACTCATTGTTTTCCCTGATGTACATCTTGCCTTCGTCTCCACCGACCGCCCGCAGCTTTAGCTCTGTCTGTAGACTGCAGGGGCACCAGCCACCCTCCTCAAGGCTCGTCCCTCGATGATGCATCAGCTGGAGTCGTGTCCGCCGAGGCACCAGGCGGCCGAGTGCTCCTCCGTCCGTCAGGGTCGCCTCTCACTCAACGCCACCGTTAGCCGACTGATGTAAGCAGTCACCAGCTGTGTTGTACACCATCCGTGCTCCACCAGCCGCTCTCGCTCAACGTCATCTGGAATGTGTGGGTCATACTGGTGTTGGGGAGTACGTCCTGGCACCCTAATCCACTGCAGTTGTCTCAGGATTCGGAAGATTAGTACTGAGATAATGACACATTTTGTCGAGCATGGTTTTGATATGCTAATGTGACGAGAAAGAGAGAGAGAGAGAGAGAGAGAGAGCACTAATGATTCCATGTTCCTATAACAGCTGGGCAGTTTGCCTCTTCGTAGATAAAGAAGCTAACCTCAGTGTTCAAGGATCACGGCATCTATTTTGAGTGACAATGGCTGGGGATGAGGCTAGAAAAATTAAAGGCTCTTTGGTGTGAAACGTGGTACGAAACCTGTTCCTTAGAGGACGTGAAACAGTCAACGTTATGGTGTTCTGTCCCTTTTAGACTCTCTGCAAGGGCTGGTAGTGTCACGAGATGGGTCAGATGTACAGAAGGATTAGCCATCAGATGATGAAAGCATAGTGACAGGAGAGTAATATGAGTCGAGGTTAAAAAAAAAAAAAATCTTGACAGCCTCGTCGTCACTCCAGACGGGTCTGTCATAGCAGAGGCATCCACTCCGCCATCCTCATCTGGGATTTCCTTCGAGTCATTTACACTGTCCTGAGCTGATGTTCTCACCACTATGGGTTTGCTTACCCCGTGTCTTGCGGGCTGGATGACCCATCCGTGGACGCAACACCACCTCCCTCTCCCTGACACTCTCCATGCCACCTCCCTTGTCCTGTGATTAATGGTGTTGGGGCCAACGTAGGGACGGGGGACGACGACTGCTGAGGAATGCGGGGAAGTTTCAGGCAGGCTTATACAGCGACCAGGCATACGAAAGGACGCCAAGTGAGAGACGTGTTCTGTGGTAATGAGTCGGAGAATGTGCTAACAGGTGCCAGTACTGAGAACACCCGAACTGTGACTCCATGACTTGGTACACTCTCTGAGCGGACTTGTGTGGTGCTCCTGAAAGGGATTTGGTCCAGGAAAATGATCTGAGAGTGATTGAGGTCCGGTATACAAGGAGCGTATGCTCTTGGGATATGATATGAGATTCACATCAACAAAATCCACGATGATGTACCAACAATCTTAAGATAATGTGTTGTTACTGCGCAGGGCTTTGTTAAAAGGCGTCTGTCTCAGTTTGATTCACTGCCAGAAACACTGGCTGATGATGAATGGATCTGATGAAAAACGTAAAACAGATGAGATTTTACTCTATCATTTTCATATCTGACATGTGTAAACAAAAGCCGCTCTTGCATGTCATCAACTGAGAGATCATTTTAAAGTATAAAAATCTTATCTGTGAGAGACACTGAGAGACTATAATCAGACACTGATAATGTCTTCCACTGAGACGTTGAAAGTAACAGCGTATTTTATCATGCAAGATTCAACTCTTTATTCATTAGGGAAATCAAAAAGTATAAAAACTCTAACAGATCATTAGACTTGAACGAGCACCTTAATGCCACAAAAGAGGAATGTAAAGTATCGAGGAGTAGTCATATCAGATGACCTTCATCAAACAAAACTAAGCAGCCGTTGCCTCTTCAGAGGTGGATGGATCCTGCGACACTTCAAGACGAGAGCAGCAAAGCCGATGATGACCCGTTTCAAAACACCTCTGTTCTCTAGATTATAACACTGTTGAACAATAACGTCATATTTCAAGGTGAGTGGCACTGATGAGCCAGAATCTGTGCAAATATTATTCACAGTTAGCATTACTTAAAAAAAAATCAGAATTGCTAGAAACGATTTAAATCATTCATGCTGCTTTCTTTGTAAAGCGGAGATGATATATCATGATCTACTCAATGAAAATATTGGTAGATTATAATGTGTAGTGAAAAGATTTTCCTCATTTGTATGACAAATACTGAAGCTTCTATGAAATATCACTGCTTAAATCAAAGGTGTCATCAATATTGTAGTAAAAAGTCGAAAAACATCTGGGGCTTAAAATTCTTTGACTCACTTTCTGAGGTTTTGAAAATACGTAAATGAATCACACAGTGGAGAAATTCAAAAACTCCTTCTTTAGGTCTGGGGTGTGTTTCTAGTTAAGAGAAGGCACCCGGAACGTGTAGAGAGCCGATCTGTGCTTGTATAGATAGAGCACTGCTCACACATCTGGGAGGCTTATCCTCCACCTTCCTTCCAGGTGGAATTCGCTCAAATGCAGTTCGCCTTCCCAGTTCCCCCTGAATCACTTTTCCACATGAACGCCCTCTCTCTTTGCCACACTGTTCCTTTTCCCTTTTCTACTGATATTACTCTGACTTTTGCCCCTGAGCGTTGGCAGTTTGCGAGCCACCCCTTCTGGTTCATTCATACGGCACCCGACAGGACATTTGACTCACAGACACTGTGTGAATTAGGGCATCTCGAGCTTTGGCTGAGTCGATGTCCGATTCTTTCCTTCCAAAGGTCGTCTGCAGAACTATTCCCCTCATGTCTTTCCTGTCTCCTGCAGTCTCTCATCCTTTAAGAGTCAGGTCGATCATCATCATGAGAAGAATGTTTGACTCATGTTTATTAATCCTCCCATAAGGCTCGACCTTGGCGTAAATTCCAGTGCCCTTGAGAAGCGACTTTTTTTCTAGGAAAACGGTTTAAAATATATGTACTATGTAAATCTGATGAGCCAGGTTGTGGCAGATACAAAGGCCTGCGAATCACGGCATCATACAGTTTCACTGACTGCAGGAGGAACCACACTGACATGCGGCGGAGGAGGCTAGTCTTCAGTATCCACGAAAAGTGTACATAAGATAAGGCAAGACCGATACTGGAAGACTCCGCCTCCATGTAGTACTTACTATCGCTCTGTGACACATCGACGTTCAGAGTAAACCTTACGTTGTCAGCACTACATATGGCAGGCTGCCAGCCTGTATTCTTTCTCTGGTGAGCAAGCATCAGCAGAATGTGATAACCTGGGTGCTAACACCTTAACCAGGACGTAAAGACAATTATACAGATACGTATGGTGACGCCCTGGCCGAGGCGTCTCACGCGCCTGACACAAATGGTGAGGCGCTTCCTTGAGGGGACCTTATCATGGACTTTTTTGCCTCGTGATGAGAGTTGTTCGCTTCTGAATCTTTCTAGATTTGATGATAACCTTAGAGTCACTTTTCTGAGAATCATGAACGTAACAGATTGTCTTACTGGTGATTCGTATGATGCAATAAACAAGAGCAGACACCACAGCATCCTTGTCGGAGATTTTCTTTGTCTCTGTTTTACTATTAAGGAATCCTTGAGGAAGGGTTAGCCGCCAGGTCATCCCCTCAACATACAGTATCAAGGTTGTGGGTGGTGGAGGAAGCAGCCGTTCATCGTAGGGAAGACTTCTCACCTCTTGTGAGGTGGATGCGGATCTTATCATAAGAGATAAACGAGTTTTTCGGGGAAGGGAGGGACGTCTGTAGTCAGCCGGGCTGGCGACTGCCCCGTCACTCACCATATACGTGTTTCTAGAGGGGATTTCAGACCGGGTTCGTCGCTGGTGCTCGAACAAATCTTACCTGAAAAAAAGGAGAGGAATGTCCAAGAGACGGGAGGTTATCTCTTGTTTACAATTGCGCGGAAGACGAAGCTACCAGCTGACAACCAAATGGGTTAAGGGAGATAAGGATAACACTTCTTACGTACGAAATTGTCGGCTGTTTCACCAACATCTGAAGCTGCTTCATTAATACGAGATTCTACAGATTGTTTGGAGGTTCGAATGATTAAGGTCTCGTTCATAAGGGTCATTCACGTAACAGATAGCGCGGACATTAGAAAGATAACAATGCCACTTTCTTTAAAAATGTTTTCCCATACTTAAGATCATAAATTTATTCTATTCATGGAGCTTCCTTTTTTCAGTCCCTGCTTGCCTTGTCTACCTCAGCGAGCTAGCGACAGGAATAAACGACCTGACTTAAAAGATATATCCTCGCTTGGCTCCTCCTCTGTTCTTTTTTTAAGAATTGATAATACAAGAGGGGAGGGAATTCCATCCCCTCCTCCCGCCCTAACTTAACGTCGCCCTCCACAACACGCGGAGATGCCAGGGCAGTATTCTTTCTTCCCCTATCCCCTGTGTGAGCGTCTATGTAGAGAGAATGCACCGAGGGCATGAGGGGGGTCTTGGGATATGTTGAGTCGGTATTTGTAGCGTTGTGGGGATGGGTTACGTCCAGGGCGTAGACGGGAAAGCGTGACTCGTGTTTTGTCTGGGGAGTGTGGCTTCGGACAGGCGAAGCTGCGTCGCCGGTAATGGACAGAAAGAATCAAATTATAATCGAGGAGCCCCTGACCCCAAGGGCATCCATCATTACCCTGCCGCAGCTGCAGGAGCGCCATAATAGGGGTGTCGGCGCAGAGATCTCGCTTTCCCCGCTTTCGGTGATGTGGCATCAGGGACACGCGACAAAAACCTTCGAAAAATGAAAATCCTCGCTTGGCTCCGGCTGCAACTTTTAGAAAGTGATAATATAGGAAGGACGGACGGATTTCCAGCCCACCTCCCCCTCACCACCGTCTTCTCCGACAGGCAGGAGGCACGTGGGCAGGGCTCTGTCTGTATCTGGTGTGTCGATAGTAATCCAGAGGTCACTGGGAGGGGCAGGTGCGTCTGGCTGCCTGCCTGCCTGGGAAAGACACACGCACTGGTGTCGTCAACGGCGTGTGATGCGACGGGCCAGCTGGCATCTCCCCGGGCCCTGTGGTGCTGATTCCTCCCTCCGCCTTTACGTTGTAGACGACGTGGCTTGCGCTCTTACTTCACCACGACGCGTCGCTGCGACCCCTTGACCGTGACGATACCATTCTTGTGCACGACGGGACGACCCTTGGGTCGTTGACTTGATCTTTTCAGGAACGCGTCAAAGGCCAAGTCATCATACTCAAGCGTCGTACCGTCGTGCTCAAGGGTCGCAGCGTCGTGCTCTGGGGATCAACTCCACATGTGACTTTACATAATACATCATTGTTATCCTCTATTATGTACGACGCATTTCTGTATTCCTCCCACATCGGTCGTCGGACAAAGGGCACAATCAGACGTGAATGATTTGCTTCAACTGACCGGGCCACACTGGAAAGGGGGGAAGAGGGGGTACACAGGCGGGGGACACGGGAGGGTGAGGAGGCCCTGGGGAGATGGGGAGGTCAGACGTGCTGTGTGAGGAAGTGAGGTCGAGCCACAAGCAAGAGAAGGCCCCGTGCCTGAGCCCGAGACCTGACGAATCCAACAAGACCCATTAAGGTTAGAGAAAGAAGTCGAGGCACCACGGCTGGGGGTGGAAGGGGCACCATTGTCGTAGGGGTGGGTGGGTGGGTGAGTGGGGTGTGTGAGGAGGGTGGGTTGTTATGCACACACAGGACGTCCAAGGGTCCAATTTTTCAGAGGGGTGATAAAGGCGGGCTTGTTAGCGTAACCTGTTGGCTGGCGCGTGTCCCCTGCAGGAGGTGGACGACCCAGGCCTCTTAGCACTCTCCTCCCTCGCTCCTCGTCCACCTCTGTTCCTACTGTAGTCGTTCTGTAAAGTCTTTCACAAACGTCTCGTTTATCGTCGAGAATGATAGTCTCTCTCTCTGTACGTGATCGTGTCCGCAACTGATGCCCGTTGAATAAAACAGCACAATCATCTTCGAGGATGAAGAGAAAAGAAGACGAGAGAGAAAAAGGAAATAACAAAGACCGAAGAAAAGGGACAGTGAGACAGCAGGCAGGGTGGAGGAGGTGCTGAGGAGTGAGTGTCAAATATCCTAATGAAACTTTAATGGTGAGCCAACGGCTGGCTGGTTTGTGTTGTCAGGGGACGAGGTAATCTTTTTACCACACACTTGCAGAGTCGTCTGGCCACGTCAGGAGGAGGAGGCAGGGAGGGACCGGGCAAGACTGTGCAGTGTAAGGGTATGGGAACTCTGCAAGCGGCCTACGTCTGGACCGTACCATACGAGGCAGCTCCTGCTTACCCACAGTTCAGAACCTCCTGAGAGAGAGAGAGAGAGAGAGAGAGAGAGTACAAAAAGGTACCAAAAGACACATCGGCCTGTAATGACTGTGGATCTTTCTTTATTCATTTCCCTCTAGTTAGTGATAACTCGCTGACGGGAAATGATCGTCTTGTGTCCTTTACTCTGGGTCTGTTGTTATGACGATTATGACTCTGACATGCACCTTGCTCAACATTCTAAATGAACCCATTTGTAAAGCATTCCGCGTTATGCATGAGAACGCTTTTTCTGCTTCTACGTTCTATCTAATCGTTTCTCGTTACAGGATCCCTTTGTACTCCAGACACTGTATCTATATTTGAGATGAAAATGATTTGTTTAGTGTCTTTAAACCCCTCAAAGCACCAGGGAGTATTCGCTTCTGTAAACAGAATACTTTGAATTCCTTTACACGTTCTTCATATACCATGTTTCTCGTTTGTTGTCATAATCTGGACTCTCAATTCTGTGTCCTTCCTCTTGATAACCTGACGACCAGAGCTGTACTGGACACTCGAGCTGTGGCCTTACTAGCGAGTTCCAGATGGCTAGTGTGCTTCCTGTTTTTTCTTTTATGAAGGTTTCTCGCAATAAATCCCAACACATTCATTGCTTCATGAGCGATGGGCATACTTTGTCTGACAGACTACAGTGACGAAAACTTTAAACTGCCTTCCTTTAAAAAACTTTTTAAAGGTCTTTCCAGATACCATAATGCCGTGTTCCTTTCCTTTCAAGTTTTCTTTTTCGTTTTCCTCATAGTGGGTTACTGCACACACGTCTTCGCTGAATAACGACATGTCATCTTTCAGATAAAAGTGGCAATCCGTCCGTCATTTGAAGAGTTTGGTGGTCATTCTAGGATATCATCATCCCTGTTCCCATACTTCTGTATCGCCAGCAGACTTAGAGACTCTGGTAGTACGACCAAACTCTAGAAAGTTCTGCACATCACAAATAGCCTGGGCCAAGGTCCGAGCCTTGCGGTACGCTCCCCTGATACCCTAAGGCATTCGAGCATTATTCTATTTAATGGCGCTCGTTGCATTCTGTCAGTAAGCCAGTCTTCCATCCAGCTGCACACTCTACATAACAGTACTCTCGTGAGCGAGACTTTTATCTTCGGTCTTTTACAAGTCTAATCAGACGGCATCCTTGTGACTCAGCTGCTGTAAATTTCACGTGAAATTTGCAGTAAACTGGCAAGACAGCATCTGTCGCTGGAGAAGCCATTTTGGATATTTGTTACCGTTTTCTTTTTCGTCTACGATTTCTAAGGTTTATCTTGTACGAAAATCTTTATTGTTTTCATCATAGGTCTGAAGTGAGGCTAATTGGTCGATAGATTTAGTGCGTATTTATTATATGCTGTAGTGATATCTACCATCTTCCAGTCTTCGGGAACTTCTCCCTACAGAAATGATTCACCGAATCATTGCAACCCAAGACTTTATTTTTCCAGAACCAAATGTAACGGTTAGTCTGGCGCATTTGCTGTATTGTGATGATGTACGATTCTGTCCATCTTAATCTATTTCAATATCAGCTCATCGTCCTTCGTGACCAAGAAAAATTTATGGAATTCTGCCACGATCGAGATATTCTCTGCTGTGTTCAGTATTGATGCCTTGGTGGTCGTGTTGTAAATAACGGCTCGAGTAATAATCCTAAATGAGTTTTCTCTTTTTTCATTTTTTGTTTTTTACCTACTTAAAATTTTCGTTGTCACTTATTTTTGAAATCTTATTTCATATATTACTTGATCATTCTATGTTATTCCTGCACAGTCATGAAGATCATTATGACTGTAACAATACTCTGGAGAACTTGAATCATGAAATGTGTCGTTTTCTTTCTACCAATGATTTTCATTTCTCTGTTAAGCCAAAGTGAATTCTTCCCCAGGGTTCTGTCCTCTTGCTTGTTCTGGGAAGCTTTCTGTCTTATAAAATCATCTTTGAATTTCAACCGCGTCTGAAACCTTGTCCACATCTATGATTCCCGTCCCCGACACTTCTAACAACATGGCGCAATTTGTTACTGCCTTTATTGTGGTCTGAGATTATCCTTTCCATCCATATGACATACGAAACTTGCTGATTATATGATGAAATGATGATCACCAGTCCCAATTTACTTACGAATCTTACATAAATGACTCACATCTGTCAGAATGATTTACTAGGGAGAGTAATTGAAAGCAGTATTATGGAAACGTTTAAGATTAAACTTGATACACATTTCGCTTCAGGACAAAGATTTAACATTATTTCCGCCTCCTTAGTCACAATGAAAACCTGCAGGTTTTTTTCACTAGGTCATCTGTGTGCCCTCCAACGTTTACTGCACTAATCTGTGAGTTTCTGAAATCTTCCATTGTCTCAAACGACCTCGAAGGGACCCAGCGGTCTGTTGCTGCTTGAATTTCTTAATATTTGTGGCTAACACAGTGTTCTGAGACAGTGTTGCTTGACATGACAGAGGGAATCTTCTTCCCTCCTGGTCATCTTCTGATGCTGAGATTTGGATGGCTCGATTATCAAAATATGTCACATACAAGACCTTGCCTTTCTAAATCTTTTTTGTTTTTGTTTTTTTTTTCTGTAAAATGAGAATAAATTCCTTCCTTTCTTCTGGGACTTAGGAGTTTGTAAGGTACTTGTCTTTTTTATCTTCATCTAAATTTCCAGATATAGGAAAACATATATATACCATGTTTTTTGTCTACCGTAGCTGCACGCAAGTGATGTGAGGAACACATCACCTCCTTTCCTACTTAGCTAAAAAGCACTTTCCATTTCTTGCGTTTACCATGACTCAAATTGCGATCATATCCGGCTTTCCCTTATTGGTAAATGTAATCAGTTCTTCAATTTTTAGCTCAATACTTTTGGCATTTACACATAATACAGATATCTGAGGTTTCCTCTTTTTAAGTTACCTGCTCCTCTGCATCTTGCATGTTCGACCTCACGTCCCTGCAGTATAGTTCTGGCCACACTTCAGACCTGTAAAACTATGCTGTCATGACTGTAATTTTTGGAGAGCACCCCCAAGAGAAAGAGAGAGAGAGACAAAGAGAGAGAGAGAGAGAGAGAGAGAGAGAGAGAGAGAGAGAGAGAGAGAGAGAGAGAGAGA
>JAYMFT010190038.1:0-11871 GCA_038088735.1 Panulirus argus
TATATATATATATATATATATATATATATATATATATATATATATATATATATATATATGCAGAACCTTTACTTCACCGTGAAAAGGTAACTGCAGAATCACCACTGGAAAGAGAAAATAAGAACAGTAAGTACTTTCATTTATTACATCATCAGATTGAGTGGGATAGATTCAAGTGATGGAATGATTAAATACACACAGAAAAGATGGAGGCGCGGCTTCACTAACTAATCCCCGGGATCGGGTGTTCGGTCTATTGACCTGACCTGACAAGGCAGGGAACGGTGAGATCTACTAAATTGACCTGACATGGCTGACCCCACTCCACTTACATGGTGTGTGGACAAGGTTATTTAGGGGGATACTTCTTAATAATCATTTTATTTAACATTCAATATGGGCAAAGGACATATTTACATCATGATCAAATGTGCCAGAGATCAAACATGATTCAATTACATTCCATTCACTGAAACGATTTTATTTACCTATAATTTTAGCTCTTTCCCATTCGATGAGGTGATCAAAGGTAGCTTTATGTTGAAATATGCCGCTATTCTGCTGGGCCGTTTTAACACTATACTTATGTTGTAAGATCCTAGTCTCCAAATCCTTCCCTGATTGTCCAATATAAAAGTGGTTACAGTCTTTACATGGGACCTTATAAACAACACCTCTATTATCTGACATGCTATTTTTTAATGAGCGCTTTCTTGATGGTGTTGTCATATTTGTAAATTACTTGCACATTAAGTTTTTTGAGAATGTGAAAACATTCGAGAAAATTCTCATGGAATAGAAGAAGAAGGGTTCTTTGGCTACTTATTATTTTGGTTACTATAGAAACGTTTCCTTGCTTTATGCTGACACTGGTTAAGTTTATCTACTGGGTCAACCAGTGTCAGATTACTGTATTAAAAGACTGTATTATACGAGTGAGCTGTTCGAGACAACTATTTCCGTGTCTTCATCTGCGAAGAAGTCCATACTCATGACAGCAATTGGTAGGGGAACGCGTGGCCCTCTCCTTCCCAGGCTCCCACTCTGTGGTTGCCTGTTCGGTTATTGTGGCTGTGGTGGTCTGTCTAGTGTCTGAACGTGATGGCCTCTGCTGAACGAAAGGCCATTACGTATTGACTAAGGAAAAAATACATTGTTTCATGGGAAGTACCGAAGAGCAAAAGTGTATGGGATTGTGCTCTTAAATCATCTCTCAACATTTCCATTTAGATTAAGGCCTAATCGTTGTGCTGTTTCGGACTTATCAGTTTTGGTCACAGAGAGAGATGTATACAGATGGCCAAGCCAGTGCTCTATTGTAATAAGACACGGAGCTGTGGTGTGTGTTGTTGCACTGCAACAGGTGAGGTGGATCTCAGGAGGCAGATAAGATTTTGAGAAGCAAACAGGCTTGGTCCGGGAAAGACCGGTTGAATACGTTATGTTCGACGCCATCAGGACACAAACACGCACATGGACACACCCCCAAGCAATATATAAAGAGGGAGCGAGAGAGCTGTAGTGAGCGTGTCTGGTACAGAAGCGGCGTTACCATTATCCAACACAACATGGAGATCTTCCACTCACTGTTGGCTATAGTGTTGCTGGTGTCAAGGTGTGCAGGAGATGACGGTAAGGTTATAGCGGCAAGCCAGAGTGCCGCCGGAGACGTCCAATATCCCTGTCCAGATCCTGACACCGTCTTTCCCTGCGTCTGTCATCGTGATGGAGACATGGACTGTTCGAAAGTAGAGAGCGAGGACCAGCTGGCCCAGATTATGGGGTCCTCCTTCCCTAGCACTAACTTTTTGAGCCTGACCATACTACGCAATGATAACCTGAGGGTGCTGCGGGCCGGGGACCTCGGCAACACCACCTACACTCTGTTCCACATAAGGTTCTGTGCTCTAGAGGAAGTACAGATGGGCGCTCTCGCCGGCAGCTACTCTACAGCTGACACGATTTTGATGCCTTTCAACAAAATAACGTCGTTTCCGTGGGAGGAGCTTTCGTCATTTACATACCTAAAGTACCTGGCCTTGAACGATAATAACATATCAGAGGTCCCAAACCTCACGTCGGACACTTTGGAATTCCTAGATCTGTCGTGGAATCCCCTGGGGTCTGCGAGGGCCTTTCAGTTCAGCACCCTGCCTGCACTGAACATGATCTTTCTCAATGAAATTGGACTAACGGACATCATGCCGGGTATATATCTCTTTAATCTTCATTACCTTGAAGTATAACTCTGTCTCCACACACACACACACACACACACACACACACACACACACATGCAAACCTCTTGAGAAGATGAGGCAACACCAATGTAAAACTCTATCTCTTAAAGCACACATAGTAATAACAGATATGGACCAGCTAGAAAAAATGCAGTAAAAAGCATGCAGAATCATCCTGGGCCCAACTTAACCACCTCCTAAGAGACCCTCATTTTGCTGAACCTGTCTTAATCCGAACAGCAATAGCAGCTCACTCAGCAGTTTGGCAATAAGCTGCTGACACACTCCCGTCCCAGAGACCTCCTTCCCTACGACGCCCCTCCACCACGGACAGCCGTTTCGTCACCACAAGCAACTGGTTCTAATCAAAGCTCGTATAGATACGTAATATGAGTCCTCTGCCTATCAGTGTGAACGTGATAAACAATCCAAGAACAAGTACATGGCTAAGCAAGCAAATAGAAGTTTTCTGTTGTTCAGGCTATGTCGCATGTCAACTACTGTATTAACGCAACTGTTCATCACTGAGTGTTCACGTAGGTGCATAATGTATAAACCAAAGTAATTAACCTGCAAATATTCCTTTATATATGACACCCTGACTATCTAGATGTACCTCACCCAAGTGCTTACTCAAAACCTGGAAATATCCAACTCCACCTTGATCTTAAGCTCTCTCATGGTTTGTTAACTGGCTAATGTCCTGACCTCCCAGTTCTGTAATATCTGCAATACCTCAACTGTGTATTTTCAGCCGAATGGCTGCTCGAAATCAACAAACCGTTCTATATTCTTTATCAATTTATCTAAATATCAACGCCAGCCCTCACCACACACTTACCTAGTCAACAATCCGACCCACACCCCCACTCATCCACCAGCCCTCACTATAACCCCACCCATACGCCAGTTACCACCATAACTCCACCCATCCACAAGCCCTCATCATATCCCCACCCAAATACCAGCCCTTACTATAACCACACCCAACCACTAGCCCGAACCATAACCCCAACCATCCAGTAGCCCTTACTGTAACCTCACCAAACCCCAACCCATTCAACAGCCCTTACCGTACCATCAACCATATACCAGTCCTCACCATACCTCCCGAGAACACACTAGCCCTTAACATACGGTCTCAACCAGACACCAGGCCAAAACACATCGCGCTACATCGAACCATTCTTCACTAAACCCAACCCACGCAGCCAACAGTTTCTACCTCAGCCATCTGTCATCCTACAGTCAACCAAACACCTAGCCACGGTCATACAGGCCAGGTCTTGTACACCCATCCACCCACCAGTCTTGTACACCCATCCATCCTTCAGTCTTGTACACCCATCCACTCAACAGTCATGTACACCCACCCACTTATGTCTTGTACATCCATCCTCCCACCAGTCTTGTACACCCATCCACCCAACTGCCTTACACACCCATCCACCCAACAGTCTTGTACACCCATCCATCCTTCAGTCTTGTACACCCATCCACTCAACAGTCTTGTATACCTACCCACCCATCAGTCTTGTACACCCATCCACCCACCAGGCTTGTACACCCACCCACCCAACAGTATTGTACACCCATCCACCCACCAGTCTTTTACACCCATCCATCCATCAGTCTTTTACATCCATCCACTCGCCAGTCTTTTACACTCATCAACCAAACAGTCTAGTACACCCATCCACCCACCAGTTTTGTACACAAATCCACCCACCAGTCTCGTACACCCATCCACCAGTCTTGTACACTCATCCACCCACTAATCTTGTAAATCCATCCACTCATCAGTCTTATACACCCATTCACCCACTAGTCTTGTACACCCATCCACCCAACAGCCTTGTACACCCATCCACCCACCAGTCCTGTACACCCATCCACCCACCAGTCTTGTACACCCATCCACCCACCAGTCTTGTACACCCATCCATCTATACAACAGTTTTGTACACCCATCCACCCACCAGTCTTGTACACCTATCCATCCTTCAGTCTTGTACACCCATCCACTCAACAGTCTTGTACACCCACCCACCCATGTCTTGTACACCCATCCTCCTACCAGTCTTGTACACCCATCCACCCAACTGCCTTGCACACCCATCCACCCAACTGCCTTGCACACCCATCCACCCAACAGTCTTGTACACCCATCCATCCTTCAATCTTGTACATCCATCCACTCAACAGTCTTGTATACCTACCCACCCATCAGTCTTGCACACCCATCCACCCACCAGTCTTGTACACCCACCTACCCAACAGTATTGTACACCCATCCACAAAACAGTCTTTTACACCCATCCATCCATCAGTGTTTTACACCCATCCACTCACCAGTCTTTTACACCTATCAACCAAACAATCTAGTGCACCCATCAGTCTTGTACACAAATCCACCCACCAGTCTTGTACACCCATCCACCAGTCTTTTACACCCATCCACCCAATAGTCTTGTACACCCATCCACCCACTAGTCTTGTACACTCATCCACCCACTAGTCTTGTACACCAATCCACCCAACAGTCTTGTACACCAATCCACCCAACAGTCTTGTACACCCATCCACCCACCCGTCTTGTACACCCATCCACCTACCCGTCTTGTACACCCATCCACCTAACCAGTCTTGTACATCCATCCACAAACCAGTCTTATACATCCATCCACAAACCAGTCTTGTTCACCCATCCACCCACTAGTCTTAAACACCCATCCACTCAACGGTGTTGTAAACCCATCCACCCACTAGTCTTGTACATCCATCCACCCACCAGTCTTGTACATCCATCCACCTACCAGTCTTGTACAGCCATCCACCCACCAGTCTTGTACACCTATCCAACTGCCAGTCTTATAGCCATCCACCCACCAGTCTTGTACACCCATCCACCCACTAGTCTTGTACACCCATCCACCTAACCACTCATGTACCCATCCACCAAACAGTCTTGTACACCCATCCATCTTTCAGTCTTGTACACCCATCCACCCATCAGTCTTGTACATCCATCCACCCACTAGTGTTGTAAACCCATCCATCCAACAGTCTTGTATAACCATTCACCCACCAGTCTTGTACACCCATCTACCTAACCAGTCTTGTACCCATCCACCCATCAGTCTTGTACACCCATCCACCCACTAGTTTTGAACACCCATCGGTCCAACTGTCTTGTACAACCATCCACCCACTAGTCTTGTACACCCATCCACCCAACAGTTTTGTACACCCATCCACCCACCAGTCTTGTACATACACCTACCAGTCTTGTACCCATCCACCCAACAGTCTTGTACACCCATCCATCCTTCAGTCTTGTACACCCATCCACCTACCAGTCTTGTACACCCATCCATCCTTCAGTCTTGTACACCCATCCATCCTTCAGTCTTGTACACCCATCCATCCTTCAGTCTTGTACATCCATCCATCCTTCAGTCTTGTACACCAATCCATCCTTCAGTCTTGTACACCTATCCACCCTTCAGTCTTGTACACCCATCCATCCTTCAGTCTTGTACACCCAACCATCCTTCAGTCTTGTACACCCATCCATCATTCAGTCTTGTACACTCATCCATCCTTCAGTCTTGTACACCCATCCACCCATCAATCTTGTACACCCATCCACCCACTAGTCTTGTACACTCATCCACCCAAGTCTTGTACACCCATCCACCCACTAGTCTTGTACATCCATCCACCCACTAGTCTTGTACACCCATCCACCTAACCAGTCTTGTACCCATCCACCCACCAGTCTTGTACATCCATCCACCCACCAGTCTTGTACATCCATCTACCAGTCTTGTACCCATCCACCCAACAGTCTTGTACACCCATCCATCCTTCATTCTTGTACACCCATCCACCTACCAGTCTTGTACACCCATCCATCAACCAGTCTTGTACACCCACCCACGAACCAGTCTTGTACACCCATCCACCCAACAGTCCTGTGCACTCATTCACCTACCAGTCTTGTAAACCCATCCACCCAACAGCCTTGTACACCCATACACCTACCAGTCTTGTACACCCATCCATCCATCGGTCTTGTACACCCATCCACCCACCAGTCTTGTACACCCATCCACAAACCAGCCTTGTTCACTCATCCACCTACCAGTCTTGTACCCATCCACCCAACTGTCTTGTACACCCATCCGCCTACCAGTCTTGTACACCCATCCTCCCATCAGTCTTGTACACCCATCCTCCCACCAGTCTTGTACACCCATCCATCCATCAGTCTTGTGCACCCATCCACCCAAGTCTTGTACATCCATTCACCCAACAGTCTTGTACACCCATCCACCTAACAGTCTTGTACACCCATCCACCTATCAACTCTCATCTAGTAACCTATTTCTTCAACCATTTGCCTGAACCACACACAAACACCCACACATACACACACTGGGGGAATAGCGATTGTCCACCTTTACTATTGTTCATTCCATGTTCATTACTTTGTAGGGACGTTCGTCGGATTTCCAAACCTCTGCACTGTCCGTCTCATTCGTAACCATCTGGTCCACCTGCCAGAGGGCGCCATAGATGTTCCTTCCACTTCCTACTGCATACTGGATTTCATGGAAAACAACATCAGCAGCGTGGCTGTCAACGCCATCTCTGGTACGCAAAAGGCATCTCTTCCGCTTCGAATTCCTCATCGTAAGATTGCGGTAATTGTATCGTTTTCATCAGAGCGAGCAAGAAGGATTCCATAGTTAACTGACAAGAAAGTTGCTCAAATAACTGTCCACGTTTAGTTCACTCTTGAAGATTTGTCGAGACGCTGGACTGATGAAATAATTTGTGATACAGAAGACAATATAAACGAGGCGAACGTGTAACAGACTATATTCGATATCCTCTCTTATATCCAAATCTACATCAGTCGTTTCCTCTCTTTTGGAAGTCTCGTTTAACAAGCTAGACTTTAGCTGTATTTGTCTCGAACGTTAACTTGCATGCGTCTTAGCACAGTCTCAACCAGACGGCAGGCTTAACTGAAGACCCACCACAATGCACCTCTTACTGACCTTAACTGCTTTGGCTCCGCAGGTTTCCCTAACGATGGCGATATAATATTATGGGGGAATCAGATGACACTTCTCGAGGAGGAAGTGTGGCGGCCACTACTTGAGAGTAATGTGAATCTAAGACCTAACGGTGAGACACTGGACACCTTCAGTCCTCTTCCTTTTGCATTCTTTCCACTGATGTGCACAGATCTATGTTCTCTGTACACGCACCGAACACCAGTATGTACCGTTCAGTGTTCTACATACACTTCTGTCACACTAGGTAATGTTCTTCGATTAGAAATGTCCTGTTCCTTCGTCAGATAACACGTTCTTTTCCAGGTCATTTCGATTTTACTTTTTTTTTCTTTTCGCAGAGTCCAATCGTTCTGCCTTAATTAAACACGTTTGACTCATACCGAAGTAATGAGGCCCTTCACTCTCCTGCAGGTAATCCGCTTCTCTGTGGTTGCGACGTCGCCTGGCTCGTTCGGAACCCTACCTTGCTCGAGCAAATCGACTCAGATACGAGATGCAGCAACGGAGAACTCTTGGTGAACCTCGACCCAGCCCTCTTCGACCACTGCTAAACCGTTCCTAGTCTAATCTACTGTTGTCAGGTCTCCTCGCTCCCTTGTGACGACCTGAATTTATGGGTTCTTTTGCCTTTCTACTGAGTGACTATTCTGAGGACTTTTATGCTTGTGTGACAATTGACCTCCACTGATGCCGCACTAGTCATACAAGAGCACCAGCGATGTCATCACCTGACCCAGGCTGACCTGTGACACCAGCTTCATTACATCACATCAAACAGGGAGAAGCAGCGGGATCCATAGCCCTGGCTGGAACATTTCCTTGAGCTCCGAGACAAGGAGTAACGCCGACACACGCACGACACACTACGGTCTGAACTCACTCTCGGCAGTGTAAGCAACAATAAGCTTTAGCACACAATAGCTTGTTACCCCGCACATGTAAGCTGTGTGTTTATCTGATTAATAAACTTCTAATGAACAGTCGAACTGATGCGTATCCCCACACCATGTTACTTGTAAGAATATGTCCCCTTCTCCCACGTTACGTAAACAGTATATGAACGTCAGCAAATGGTCACCATCAACATTAAGGTACTTTCCCTTCACAGTAACTTAGTGTTCTCGAGATTAGCCTCACCTCCACTAAGAACTTACAGTTCTGCCATTCACTTTTGAGATGCATTTCACCCATCACTTCTCTGATCTTTTCAGGCCCTCGTACTCATCTGGAGTTGCCTCTTGCCTTGCATGCCCATGGCGCTCATGCTAATATTCTAATTTTTCTAACCCCTCTCTCAGAATCCCACTGTCAGCCGCCCATACAGGTTAATGGCGCCCCATTGCCTGTCTAGGTCTCCTGCCGAAGCCACGGATTATGGTGGTTTATTAGTGGCATAACTGTATACATATATGCCAAGCATATGATCATATAAGCATAATTTATCAATAGAACCCAAGTATCGCATTAAAAGAAGAAACAAATAAAGATACCTTTAAATACCATACCAAGAGAATTGAAAATAAAGAGACCTCTTAAATAATGATATTGAGGGTGGTTTCATTTTTCTTTTTTGCGTGAGGATGTGGCGGGGCACAGTGTCAAATGCTTTATTGATGTCTATTGTCACTAGTAATGTGCGGGAGGGGGGTTGGTGGTTGGTTGAATCCATCTAGAATATGTTGAGTGACCTTAGTGTCTAGTGTGGTGGTAGACTGTCTGAAGCCCTGCTGTATGGGTGAGTGGAATGTTATGTTTGACTCATTGTGGATTAGTTTTTCACACAGAGTTTGGATTGTGAGGATAGAAGTATTATAAGGCGTTAGGAGGAGGGGGAGTTAGATGGTTTGGAGTGTTTTAGGACTGGTATTATGTTGGTAAGCTTTTAGATGTTATGGATTCTGTTGTGTAGCCAGGAGTAGTTAGAGATACGTATCTATAAGTGTTTCCATTGAAATGTTTTATGTGAAAGTTTTACAAGATGTCAGGGCCTGCTGCAGGAGAGATCTTGAAGGTTTTATTTGCATTGCTTGCATCAGTGGGAGTGAGGGGCGGTGGGCAGTTGTTCCTGGATGAATTTTGTGTTGATTTTTCACGGCTTTCCCATTTCAGGGTGTGGTTGGGTTGTGGCTAAAGTTTGAGTAGTGACTCTTGGGTATAATCCGTGTGTTCTTTGGGAGAAGGGATTTCATTAGAATGAGTCAGGAGCTGCCTCACGAGTAGGGGATAGACTGTTGCGATGAGTGTGGATCTTCTTTCACGTGCGACAGAGTTGGCTGTTGTGCGTTTTGTGATTTTACTGTGCTGAGGAAGCAGCGGCAGTTTTCAGTTACTCTTTCAGTGATTAGGTTAGCGATGGTGTTCCTAAGAGTTTGGATTTGTTCCCTCCGATTTCTGCTGATGGTGAGCGATTATGTCCAAGCCGGTCTCTTTATCAAGTGTATAACTTGTGGGCACTAATTTGGGCTACATTTCATTCTGTACCCTTTTGTTACGTGCTTTTTATTTCATGGTTTGGCTGGAGATGTTGATGAAGAGTGAGACTGCATGATGTAGAGATATCATCACTACTGAAATTTTAAAACTTTTTTCCATGTACTTGTCAGTGTGCTTCCCTGTAGTCTGTGTAATATTTTTGGTGGTTGTGTTGACTGGGTGGGCCAGATGGGGTGTTAACAGGATGGGCAAGTTGCCAAAGGACAGTTTCGTGTTGAGTGTTCCTGATGGTCCTAGTGTGTAGTGCTGGTGAGTAGAATGATATAACTGGCGAGGTCAGTAGCTGGAGATGGTGGACTGGGAGTCTGATTGGCTGGTTGCATATCTGAGGATACTGAAAAGATGCAGTTAGTTTACGAGTAGTTCAACTCTGGATTCACGGTTGTGTATTGAGCCAAGAGGAGAGGTGGGTATTAAAATCACCACAGAGATAAGTGTCGGAAACAGGACAGAAGAAATTCTATCCACGTGTTTCCTACATGTCGTAGGAGAGTTGGAGGGGTGGAAAGCGGGACTGGAAGCAAAGGAAGGAAGCAATGCAAAACCGTTCTTCGTAAATCAAAGTGCACCATGAAAAAAGTGTGCTGACATGACCTCTCATACTGAAAAAAAAAACCTTCCGATTCTCAACCTTCAGCGCCTCCGTTTAATATGTGCAAATCAACCGTTTCCCCCCCCCCCCTCTTCTGACCCCATCAATTGATAGCTAACTCTCCAACCCACGAAGCATAACCTTTTAGCCCCTTATTTTCCCCTAATTCAAACCTGGATGATTCTGCATGTAGTCCACTGGCCCTTCTCCTTGACCCATCCCATAAAGATACTTACTTCTCGTTCCTAGCTCTGAGCGGTCAAGGCGTAGGGCCCATATGGCATAACTCCTCGTCTAAAATCTCAGAGTTCTATCTTCCTAGAAGCATGACTTGCCGCAACCCATCCGTAAGAAAGGAAACCGTTCGAAGCCTTTCCAACTACCAACCTATTGCTCTCGCACCTTCACTTCAGTCTCATTTTGGCTACATCGACTCAGATTCAGACCCCCTAACCTGCGCCTTCGGGGAGAATGAGAGCTTCTCACTTGGCTCCTTCTTCTGTTCCAACTCTGAATACATATATACGAGAAAGGGGGAGGTTTTTAAGTCCCATTCTCCCGCCCCTTCCATCTATAGCTTTTACGACAAAAAGTTACACATGGGAAGTATTCTTTCTCCCTTGTCCTCAACGGTATACATATGGACCACATTGGCGTAGCGGCTAGCGTTGCTGACCATGATGCATTCATGGACCGCTCAGGATCCTAGGCCAAGGCCTGAAACATGGTCGCGGTCGTCTGACAGTTGTAAAGGATTTGATAAAGTTGCAAGGGATTTTTTTGAAGTAATATGAGTTTAAGGACAGTTATAAAGGTTCTGGGAGTTTTAAGTGTTTCGAAACAGTAGCAACTCGTCTCGGACATTTGCAAGGAATCTGGGACAATTGCAAATGATATCGGGCAGATGTTTGGGGTATTGGACACTTTAAAATAATCTTGGACAATTGTATGGCGTCTGGATAGGTGTAAGTGAACTCGGGCAGTTGTATGGCATGTGGACAGTTATAAGGGACATGGGAGAATTATAAGGAATATGGATTATCTGCAACAAATTTGGAGAATTTACAATGGACCTCGGATATCTATAAGGCCTATGGAAACGTGTAAGGATTCTGCCACAGATTTTAGGGGTACACGACAGCTAAGGGGGATGCAAGACAATTGTAAGGATAATAAAACAGTTGTAAGGGATCTGAGATGGTTGAAAGCTCATGCGGAGCCCTTCCGCATCTCTCTCTCTCTCTCTCTCTCTCTCTCTCTCTCTCTCTCTCTCCATCTATCTATTTGTCTGTCTACGTAGGGTGGGGGAGGGGGCGAAGGTTCTGGGAGCGAAGAATGTGTGGAAAGAGAGAACATTATCTCGGAAAGCAAAAATGGGTATTTTTGAAGGAGTAGTAGTTCCAACAATATCGTATGGCTGCGAGGCATGGGCTATAGATAGAGTTGTACGGAGGAG
>JAYMFT010190049.1:0-11871 GCA_038088735.1 Panulirus argus
GTGTATGTGTATGTATGTATATATGTATATATATATGTACGGTGCATATGTGTGCATGTATGTATATATGTGTGTATTTGGGGGGATGGGTTTTTTCTTCGTCTGTTTCCTGGCGCTACCTCGCTGACATGGGAAGCAGCGATCAAATATAATAAAAAAAATAAGTATAATAATAATCTTTTTTTATACACATTTGCCATTTTCCGCATTAGTGAGGTAGCATTAAGAACAGAGGACTGAGCCCTAGAGGAAAAATCCTCATTTGGCCCCCCTTCTGTTCTTTCTTTTGGAAAAGTGAAAACAGGAGGGGAGGATTTCCAGCCCCACACTCCCTTTCTTATAGTCGCCTTTTACGACATGCAGGGAATACGTGGGAAGTATTCTTTCTCCCCGGTCCCCAGGGATTCAATACAAAATTATTTGAGAAAACATAAAAAAAAATCATATATAATTCATGAAAATAACTGCAAACTAAACAGTACATTTAATCTTTATTATAGATCCACATTTAAGCACTGTGGTATATACCTATCAGCTGCTTATTTTTTCATAAATGCTTGCCTTTTACTGTATGAATCAGGTCATACATTACACTTGACAATACGGAACTCACACAGCTCATTCTTCAAAACTCTAGATTTTCCTGCTGTGAGCACTATGTGCTAACCCTGCCCTTTGGCAAAATGGCAGGAGCAGTGATAGAAGTACTAGGTAGGAACATATAGGCAGGAGCATCAGGTAGAAACATTGGGTAGTGGTAAGAGGTAGGAGCATTAGGAAGTAGTAGCAAGTAGGAACATTTGGTAGGAGCCTCTTCAAACACTGCATTAGAACTGCCCTCTGCCAGTGGCTTGATAAGGGTGAGGCACTAAAGGCGAAGAAGCTATACAAATTTTCTAGTTATGTAGACTTTATTGCTGTGGCCACCCCCTTGAGGGAGTTTCTGTCGGAACAGGCATCAGAGATATAGATAGATAGATAGATAGATAGATAGATAGGGTTTAATAGGAGAAATATTGGAGGAAGTAAACTGTGTTAGATAACTTGGGGGTGAATATTTCAGTGAATGGAACCATGGAAGTGAGTCATAGGTGGGTGGGTGAGTGTTTGAAGGTCCTGGGAGTGCTGAAGAATGTGTGGAAAGAGAGATTGTTATATGTGAGGGCAAAATTCGGTATGTTTGAAGGTATAGTAATCCTATCAATATTATGTTGATGTGAGGCATGGGCTATATTTGATTTTGTGTGGAGGTTGGATGTGTTGGAAATTAAATTTTTGAGGTTAGTATGTGATGTGAGGTGGTTTGATCAAGTAAGTAACAAAAGGGCACGGAAGAGGTGTGGTAATAAAATGAGTGTTGTTGAGAGAGCTGATGATGGGTGTACAGAAATAGTTTGGACATATGGAGAGAGTGAGTGAGGAAAGGTTGACAAAAAGATATATTTGTCAGAAGAAGGGGGAACAGCGAGAGCAGGGAGATCAGATTGCAGATGAAAGGATTGCATGAAAAAGATTTTGAGTGATTGAGGCCTGAACATGCTGGAGGGTGAACAGTGTGCATGAGGTAAAGTGCATTGGAATGATGTGGTTTACAGGGGTTGAATTGTTGTCAGTGGACTTCACCAGGACATGTGAAGCAACTAGGGTAAACCACAGAAAGGTCTGTGGGGCCTGATTGTGGATAGGGAGCTATGATTTTGGTGCAGTACACATGACACCTAGAGAATGGATATGAGCAGATATGGCATGTTTTTTTTTTTTTTTTCCTGGCACTGCTTTACTAATGCAGGAAATGGCAATCAAGTGTAGAAGAAAATATATGATGCTGTTAACACTTAACTAGTTTGGACTAAAATCTTGTGTGACAAGGTTGTCAGGGGTAGGGAAGGTACAGTGGAGCTAACTAGTTTGGACTAAAATCTTGTGTGACAAGGTTGTCAGGGGTAGGGAAGGTACAGTGGAGCTATGCAGCTAAAAGGTCAGGTTTGCCATCTCTTTATTTAAGGATGAACTTTTGAAGAATTTGCCCTGAGGTACGTGTATGCTTTAAGCTTTCTGTTGAATAACCATTGTTGTTAAAGGGTTGTTACATTAATTCAGACCTTCAGTTTATTCAGACTACATTCACCAGCCTCAAAATCTCTTAACTTTTATCCACCAAGCTAAGACTTACATGAACCTTTTCCACTCTTAATTTTAAGGGTTTGAGGTTATATACATTAGCACTGTGTAAGAATGCAGGATGGATAGCCACCATGTTGCCTCATACATTGGACTGCATACTTTGGTGGGCACCATTACTTTCTAGGAAACCACTGGTCACCAGAGTGATTGCCGACTATTGCTGTTCTTAATTATGGGAAACTTCATTTTTTTTTTTTTCTTACATTATTTTATTAATTGTTCAAAGACAGCCAATATTTGAAATACCACATAATAATCCAATGCATTATATAGTGGTGGATGTTTGTCATCCATCATTGCCATATCAAAATTTGCTTGGAGATATTCTAGCTCTTTTCTGTCATCATTTCCATTACCCTGGGATTACATTCGAGAAAATTAGGCACAGTTGTTACAAAACTTATTTCTTGTAATCACACAAAGGCTGAGTGGATGGGTGGAGAAGATATACCCATTTTCATCCCCTTTATAACAGGAAAGACCAAGCATTTTCATCAGCGGTTAAAGATAAGTCAGCTTTGTGAATATTGCACTTGATGGATATAGAAATATAAGTCTTACCATGGCATCCATTTCTTTAAAACAATAGGTGGAAAGTTGTCCACAGATGGGGAAATGACAAAATTCAGGTCTGTCTTCTGAATATCAGTGGTGGCATCCTGTATTCACCACCTACTGCTTCACTTGTTGTGAGTAAAGTGAAGAAGTCTCTCTTCTTTACCTTACTCATTAACTGAATTCATTTTTTACAACATGGCACTGGCAGATAACATGCTCTAGTCAAGGCAATCTCAGGTGAAAGAAAGTAGTAGAAGAATCAGGGCTCTGCAAGTGTTTGTTGACCTGATTCTTAAAGGACATAATATTTTACAATGAGGGAAAGACAAAAGAAGGAAGAAAATTCCATGACCTAGCCATTCGAGCATAGGAGGTATCATATCAGCCTGTCCTTGAGTTTTCAGTCTTCACACACAAATTGCATGAAGCAGCAGCCAGTGGCATGCCTTGGGTACAAACCATGGGAGTGGAGACACATGCAAGCAGCTCATAAGAACAATGGCCAAAATTATGCCTGTAGAATAGAGAGAGAGAGAGAGAGAAGCAACATATCAATGTACCAAAAGGGAAGGTTGAAGAGAGGTGATACCAGGAGAATTAATGATATGGAATGCTTCTGATTTCATTCTAGTTAAATAGATGGGTGGAGAGTGTGGCCTCCAGATATGTGAGCAGTATTCCATACTGAGGTGAATAAAACCCCTATGGATGTGAAATAGCAGCTCACAGGAAAAATTATTATGGCACCAATACAACACCTCCAGCTTTTGGGAAGAAGACTTTGTGAACAGAGTGAAGGAGATGGTTATTTATACCTAACATGTTTGTATTATTATTATTATATTGATCGCTGTTTCCCACTCATATACACACATATATACATACATGCACAAATATGCATAATGCATATATATGCATACCAACAAATACATATATGCATACATATACACACACATGCATATACACATACACATGTACATATTCATACTAGCTTGTCCTCATCCATTCCAGGTGCCACCCCACCCCACAGGAAATAGCATCGTCACCCCGTGTCAGCGAGGTAGCACCAGGAAACAGACAAAAAAGGCCACACTCGCTCACACTCAGTCTGTAGCTGTCATGTGTAATGCACCGAAACCACAGATTCCTATCTACATCCAGGCCCCACAGACCTTTCCATGATTTACCCCAGACGTTTCACATGCCATGGTTCAGTCCACTGACAGCACATCGACCCTAATATACCACAATGTTCCATTTCACTCTATTCCGTGCATGCACTTCACCCTCCTGCTTGTTCAGGCCCTGATCGCTCAAAATTCCTTTCAATCCATCCTCCCAACTCCAATATGGTGTCCCACTTCTTGTTCCCTCCACCTCTGACACATATATCCTCTTTGTCAACCTTTCCTCATTCATTCATTCCATTTGTCCAAACCATTTCATCACACCGTCTTCTGCTCTCTCAACCACACACTTTTTATTACCACATATCTCTCTTATTCTTACATTACTTACTCAATTGAACCATCTCACACCACACATTGTCCTTAAACATTTCATTTCCAACACCTCCACCCTCCTCCGTACAACTCTGTCTATAACCCATACCTCGCAACCATATAATATTGTTGGAACTACTATTCCTTCAAACATACCCAATTTTGCTCTCCGAATATAATATTCTCTCTTTCCACACATTCTTCATTGCTCCCAGAACCTTTGCTCCTTCTCCCACCGTATGACTCACCTCTGCTTCCATGGTTCCATTTGCTGCCAAGTCCACTCCCAGATATCTAAAACACTTCACTTCCTCCAATTTTTTCCCATTCAAACTCAATCCCCAATTAACTCGTCCCTCAACCCTGCTGAACCTAATAACCTTGCTCTTATTCACATTTACTCTCAATGTATAGACTAAAAAAAACATCTAGTGATTCCTATGCTTGCCCATTTACTCTCAATGTATAGCCTAGAAAAACATCTAGTGCTTCCTATGCTTGACCAACAATTGTGTATTACTGTTCTGCTGATATTTGTGGCACTGAGATATATGTCATGCTAAAAGACAAACTGATCTTGTTACAGGAAGACTATGTAAACTGCTGAGGAATTAAAATGAAGCATATGGATTGGTGGGAAATCTAATTCATGATATATAGTGTCACTGGCTTATTTAATGATACAATCACTGTCAAGTTTTCACTTTCCTTTCATGGGTCTTGCTGTCTATTACTTGAAGTTAGTTTTTCAACATTTCACTATTCTTAATATATGATCAACATTTCACTATTCTTAATATATGATTAACCCTGAGATTTCAATTTGAATATATTGTGGGAAGCATGTCACTCGACAGTGTTTGAAATAATTACATCTGGTTAAAAAGCGTTTATAATACCTGATGTGTATCAACACATACAGAAGCATTGGTAGGTGCCAATTCTGTAGGGGCAATCTGAGTAAACAACTCCGGGGATGGTAATTCACTAGCACTTGGAGGTGTAGTATACTCTTCAATTCCTTTACTTCCCTGGAAATGAGGTACAATACACTGCATTTACCTTTCCTGTATTACACAAGGGATACAGCTAGTAGTCCCAGTGTTCTTTTTACATTCTGGAGAATAAAGCATGGGACTTTCATACAAGGAACATATGTGTCCAGTAATCTGGTATAAACTTTTACATTTTCCAGAAAACAAAATTTTACTTCTGTAAAGAAAGATTTCATGATAGATATAGTACTTTTGTCTGAAATAACTACCATATATATCAACTTTTTTATATATTGCACAGAGAATTTAGGGTTTGAGATAGTGAATCAAAGAAATTTCTCACTCAGAATGGGGTTAAAATTTGGCCCTAAAAATTGGTAAAAAAGAATAATTCATCTTCATAATAGTCTGGGGAAAATAATTCACACTACTGTATGTCTTATGTCTACAAGATATTAATATTTACAGAACACACTCTTCACATTTGTTTTTCAAAATTTTCATGCTACAAAACATCCTTTTATCTTGTGTGACATTTGAGCAATTTCTAAGTCCCTCCCTATTTTTTGGTAATCAGTTTAGCCCCTTACCTACTTCAGACATATCTATGCAAGTTAAACAACTCTTCTAGATGTAAATTTATGTATTAGAGTTTTGCACCTCTATTTCAAGACCATGTGCCAAACCTGGAAGGTAGCCTAGAAGGTAGAATGCAATGATTTTTCCCCAGTCAGTTATACTCCAGCCATGCCACTGACAGTACATCTTTATTTTTTTCTTTTTTAAGCTAAATTTAGAGAACCTGGTAGAAAATGATCCTGAATTACTTGATGATCTGTCTTTAGGTCGTTTCGAGAGCAATTTTATGGACATCAGCTCTTCCAACATTGAAAAGTTAATCAAGATGAAGCAGAAAGCTTTTTAGCAAAAGTGGAAAGGCAAGGTCGCCTGCCTGACTCTGAAAAAATTGTATGACTGGTGTGACTGATAATTTTATAACCTTTTTTAATTTTGTTGTCAAGAAAAAAATCACCAATGAAGTAAACTGATTATGAGAAGCTTTATTTTACAATATAAAGCATAATAATTTGTCATCAATTTTTCAGTGCAATTTCATCAATGATAAAACACTGGCACTGTCAACTCATTTGACATTCATGCCTTACTTTCGTTCTTTTTAGTGCATTGTGGTGAAACATCTTGAGTTGTTTAAACATTAGAGTGAAAGTACTTGATGATATGTACTTCTGAAGTGATCTTTTTCAGTTGTATGAATATCTGATTTTTTTTTTCTAAAGGCTGGAAAAGAAACCTTATTTTAAGAGCTAAGGTGTTAAAAGTGGGCAGTCTTTACCTCTTAAACAGTAGTAAGGACTTGCTCTGAAAACGTTGCTTATCAAACTTCTAGCAACAAAAAGGCAAGTCACCTACTTTTTATATGGATGCAATTAAGTTTAATTCAATCCATGCCACTGGGCTAATATATGTACATACATCATATTTATAAATGTAAAGGGGTTCACAACATTCTTCACTTGTCCAAGGTACATATACTAGCCACCACCGACTTAATGAATACAAGACAATACCAGAAAAGATGAATAAGAAGGCCTCAGAAGAATCTGAATGTTGTATATCTAATAATAAACAATAAGAACTGTGATGTATAGGTACAAGAACAAAACACCACAGGACATGAGACCTAGATATTGCCACAGACTAAAATTTCTAGGCTTCTGAAAGTATATAAAAAAAATATCAAACACTGCAATAAGGAAGTTTAACCTGTCTGTTACACCAATATGTGTGTGTGTGTGTGTGTGTGTGTGTAAGAGAGAGAGAGAGAGAGAGAGAGAGAGTGTGTGTGTGTGTGTGTGTGTGTGTGTACTGGATCAATGTGGTATAATAAGGTCAAAATGCTGCAAATGAATTGAACCAGGGTATGTGAAGCAGCTGGGGTAAACGATGGACAGGCCTGGAGGCCTAGTTGTGGATAGAGGGCTGTGGTTTCAGTGCATTACTCATTGCAGATAAAGAATGAATGCAAGTGAATGCATTTCATACTTTATCGGCATATCCAGTATTAGAAAGGTAACGCTAGGGACGGATGAAGATAGGTCACATTCACACACATCCACAGGCTTATAAAGAGTGGATGGTGATAGTTAAATCATTAGGCAGGGCAAGGTGTCATGATAGGTCAGGTAACAGGTGAGGTCATAGCAGGGACAAACTCAGAAGTATATACACAACTTGCTTCTCTCTGTTTCTAATGTCATTCCAACTGAGAAAGGCCTGTGAAAAGCCTAAACTTTACTACATTTGAAAATAAATTATATTTCCATGAAGTGTGGTTTTAAACAAGCTTTATCATGAAAATGTGTTTCATCTCCAATTCGGTCTTCTTGTTCTCTTCACTTCTGACCAACATAGCCTTTTGTCTACCTCCCTCTTTCATCCTCTCCATATGTCCAAACCTTTTCAGCACAACCTCTTTAGCTCCCCTAACCATAATATTCTTATCACCACACCTCTCTCTTATCCAGTCATTTCTTAATCAACCCCTCCACATCACATTTCCTCAAGCATTTCACTTCCAACACATTCACCCTCTTCTGTACTTTGTCATCTAGAGCCCAAAACTCACATCTATACAATGTCATCAGGACTACCATTCTACTAAACATGCCCATCTTTCCTCTAACAGACAGTAATTTCAATTTCCAAACATTCCTCAATACATCAAGGACCTTCACCCCTTTCTTTGGCTGTTTCCAACACTATCTAGCTAATGAAGGAAACTACTAATTAGTAAGAAAAACTTTTAGTGTAATTAGGCTTGTATGAAATTGCCAATTATAAATGCAATGAATAATTGATAAAAATGGGCCAGGTGGTTAACAGTCCAAGATTCTGGATCGAAACCCCATTTCTTTCATGTTTTATATACATTCCCAATAATGAAAAAAGTGCAAGCGTGCCCAAGGCAATAATATTTACACAAATCCCTTTACCCCACCAAAAATAAGTGTTGGTGTCAGCTTCTGAACTTGGTACCCTCTAACATGTAGTGGCAACAACATGACGTATTGGCATACCCCATGAACCCATCTCAGTAGCAGTTTAGCTGTGGTAGGGGGCGAGAATGTCTTGTGTTACCCACTTATGCCCTGATTTTTTTCTTCTCCCTTTTCGTACCTCTACTACCTACTATGGTTGCAAACACCCACTTTAAGCTTCTATAGTTGCACTTTACAAGGTTAATAAGTCACTTAAGGAAATTTCTAATATCATCCATGTTAGCTTGAGATCAATTTAATGAGTGAAGAAATCTGATGATAGCTGCAGCATTGCTACACTAACACAAGTGAAATGACCTGAGAAGGCCAGAGAAACCTCTCCAGTGTACTTTGAATGTTCTTAAACATCCAGTGGATGCAAATCCACACTTGAGTGCAAAAGAATTAAAAGAAAAAATCCTAGACTGCTCAGTGATATGTTCGTAAGGTCAGTGCAGCACCGTTTACACGAGGACCGAAAGTACTGGAGCTGCAGGCTGCATTCCAAACCAATTGTAATGTGTAGGGACCAGAAGAAAAGAATCAATTTTTGCAAGAAATATGGTGTGCGGAATACAGCTAACTTCAGAAATGTCTTGTGGAGTGAATCAACCTTTTTTGTGACAAGTGACTGAGGCAGGAATATGTACAGTCAACCAGATTGTGTGACCATCTTCCACATTTGTTCCAAAAATGCATGGCCAAGGCGCTCATGCAGGATGGAGCCCCCTGCCACATTGGGGGAAAAAAAAATAACAGTGGAGTTCTTCAGTGACTAGCTTGAGATTTTACCAGATTTAATTCCAACTGAAAACTCGTGGGCACTTATGAAAATGAAATTACATACCAGGTATACTTTGTTGCTACCTTAGCTAGACTGCCATTCATTAAATTTGCACAAAGATGGACCCTAAATAGCTTCAAGATCTTGCTGATTCAGCCCCTAGTTGTTTCAGGGAGTGTATAGAGAGGAAATGGAAACCAATAAAGTACTAGTTGGTGGTAAATACACAGTTGTCATGATCTTAATTTATGTTTATCCTTGATGGGTGTGCCACAGCCTCCTTGCATCTACTACATTGGCAGGCAGTGTATGTCTATCAAGTGTAAATTCGCTTAACGCAAACTCATCCCAGAAATATGTAATACAGAAAAGTGCCTGACAGACATCACTCTCAGAGTGGACAGCAAGTCAAAATAAAACCTGCAGACAATCCATTTCATTACAGTTTGGGAGATAACTCATTTCAAGAAGAATACGAATCTGCATCGTAAAAATCTGTACTGGACTAGGACTTACTGTAGTGAATGGATCAAACAAAATCCCACTTAAAATTTACATCTCACAATTGTTCATGTCTATCTGTCTATCTATATCTCTGATGCCTGTTCTAATGGAACTCCCTAAAAGGGGTGGCCACAACAATAAAGTCTCCATAACTAGTGAACTCCAGTGCTGCTTCTTAGCCTTTAGTACTTCACCATTACCAGGCCACAAGCAGAGGGCAACTCTAGCACAGCATCTGCAAAGGCTCCTACCTAATGTTCCTACTGACTACTTCTACCTAATGCTCCAGTCTAAATGTTCCTACCTAATATTTCTATCTACTGCTCCAACTAATTTGCCAAAAGGCAGGGTGAGCACACAATGCTCACCTCAGGAAAATATACTTATGAAGAATGAGCTGTGCGAGTTGTGTTGACAAGGAGAGATTGTCTATTTGTGGACTGAATGCTAGTATCTACATGTGGGTAAAGCAGAAAGAAAAGACAGCTACCTGGGTCAGAGGAGCACAACTCGACAACCACTGAAGTGATGGCTCACTAAGCAGTTGTCACTAACCCTCCTAATAGCCAGGCAGGCAGTGCCAGAAATATACCTTCCTGGTCGCTGGCGGCCTACTAACTACTACCTATATGTGGGGTGTAAAATATCTAATTGATGGAATATACTGCAACGACCTAGTACACTATGGCAAGATCTTTCACAAAAATGGGTTAAAAGTTGGAAAATATACTCTAGAAAAAAAAAAGGCAGAGTACAGCTCAACTGGACTGTCCTATGATTAACACAAAAATATAGTATATGAAATTAGAACCTCACATATACTTTATGGAATTTTGAAGGGACTTTTGTAGACTGTACCTGTATGGAGAGTTCATCAAGTGTATGTATGGAGATTGGGTGTGCTATGGTGCTTATAAGTGGGGCAGGGGGGCTGGTGGAGCTTACAGGACCAACTGGGGAGGCTGGTACACTTCCCCAACTCACTGGAACTGTTGGCACCTAGATAACAGAAACAAGAGTTCATTGCTTTATGAAATTACATGAAAACATAGTTATCAATTGTAAAGTTTTCCAGTCATCCCTGCCCCACTGTAAAAAAAAAAAAAAAAAAAAAAAAAAAAAAAAAAAAAGTCATGTATGCCTTTTCTTGCATTAAAGTTTGAACAAAATAGCAAGACTGATGTAATAAATATACATGCTAAAGTGAAAAATGCACCCATCTGGTCATTATCAGCTGTGTAAATGTCCCAGCCTGCTGCTTCATCCTAGAAAAATATGGACTAATCTTAAAGGTACATTAATGTCTCATGAGAAATACTTTAATTATGCTAAGGCAGACCAGCATGATAAAAAGCACCATGTTTTCAAGTCTCAAAAAAGCATTCCGCTCCTATTTATTAGTATCTATTATTTCAAGACAATTTTTCACATGCCGTTCTGTGTATAACTTCAACATTAAAAATGATGATATCATAGCACATGCAGTTTTACGTTAAAACAGTTTCTCCATGTCACTGGCAAACCTATTAGATACTGGGCACTTAACTTTTGGAAAAAAACTTCAATTCTTACCTAAAAGCTCAAGAGGCAGAGTTAAAGTGTAAGAAGCCATTCTTTTAATATCAAATCCAGATGCATGGATAAACTATGCAAATGCAATCATAAGTTAAAAATTTGAGCATTCTGATGTAAATTTACAAAATTAGAAAGCCCTGAGGGGGGTGGCCACAGCAACAGTCTCTCCATGAATAGTGAATTCCAGTGACGCTTCTTAGCCTTTAGTGCCTCAACCTGAACAGGTTAATGGCAGAGGGCAGCTCTAGCACTGTTTACAGAGGTTCCTACCTAATGTTCCTAAAGACTGCTACTATCTAATGCTCCAGCCTTATCAATCTTAATAATTCTGGATATATTTTTGCTGTCAATGGGCTGAACCAGGGCATATGAAGCGTCTAGGGTAAACCACGGAAAAGTTTGTGGAGCCTGGATGTGGAAAGGGAGCTGTGGTTTCAGTGCATTACACATGACAGCTAGAGACTAAGTGTGAGCGGATGTGGCCGTTTCGTCTGTCTCCTGGCACTGCCTCGCTGGCGCAGGGGGTGGTGGTGCAATTTTTCCATGGGGAGGGGTGGCATCGGGAGTGGATAGGGGCGAGCAAGTCTAAATGTGTACATGTGTATATGTGTATGTATGTATGTATGTATGTGTGAGTGAAATGGAACGATGTGGTATACCGGGGTCGACGTGCTGTCAATGGGCTGAACCAGGGCATGTGAAGCGTCCGG
>JAYMFT010190060.1:0-11871 GCA_038088735.1 Panulirus argus
TAACTGCTTCTTTCCCTACACGTCGAAGCTCTGGAACTCTCTACCTTCTCATGTCTTACCCAATAACTATGACCTGGCTCATTTCAAGAGACATGTTTTTCACTTTCTCAAAACTTTGTAAATACTTTCCGTCTGTTTTTTCCCCCTTTCTCAATTTTCTCTATATTTCAGTTAGTGCCCGGCCTTGATGTGGACTTTTGTCTGTGACTGGAGCCTTCAACATAGAAAAAAAAGAAAAAATGTAATATAGTCAACCCTTGAAGGTGATTGGATGTGCTGTACTTTTTTTCTCACACTTATTTGCCATTTCCCACATTAGTTAGGTGGTACCAGGAACAGATGAAGAAAATGCCTTGTTCACATACATCCAGTCTCTTGCTGTCATGTGTAATACACAGAAACCACAGCCCACTATCCACAACCAAGCCCCACAGACCTTTCCATAGTTTCTCTTAGCTATTTCATTTGCCTTGGTTCAGTCTAGTGACAGCATGTCACCTACTGTATACCACATCTCTCCAGTTCACTCTCTCCCTTGCACACCTTTCACCTTCCTATATGTTCAGGCCTTGAATACTCAAAATATTTCTTACTTGATCCTTCCATCTCCATTTTATTCCAGTTCTTCTCCATGTCTCTTCCACTTCAGACTCGTGTTTCCTCTTTTTCAACCTCTCCTCACTCATTCTCTGCATATGTCCATACCATTTCAGCACAACCTCCAGCTATCTCATCTGTACTATACTTATTACCACACCTCTCTCTTACCCTTCCTGACGCCACATATTGTCTTCGAACATTTTATTTCCAACACATTCATCTTTTTGTGTACATTCTCATCTGTAGCCCGTGCTTCACATCCCTACAGTACTTTCAGGACTACATAACATGTACTTTCAAACATATACATATTTGCCCTACCAAATAGTGATTTCTCTTTCCACATATTCTTCAATGCTCCCAGAACCTTCACCCCCTAACCCACTGTATGACTCATCTCAGCTTCCATGTTTCCATTAGCTGCCATGTCCACTCCCTCCCATTTTAACTCAAACTAACAAACTTAACTTTTTATACTGCTAATGAATGACACTATTTATTATGTATGTGAAAAAAAATAAGAGTTTTGTTCTAGGTTGCAGTGCGTTCACTTCCTCGCAGTGATAAGGTTCCAATAGTGGTGTGTCGTGAATCCCATGATGAGGAACAGGAAGTTGATATTCTGTCAGAAAGTTGTGCCCCCACTTGCTCCCAAAATAATAAGATGGAGATAGGCAGGTGAGTGATAATCATGAGAATCTGTTAATATCATACTACTTGAATATCATTAGCTCAGTCGCCCAGGAAAAATTTTACTTTTCACAAAGAGTTTAAGAACTGTGAATATTCATTATAATTCATTAACTAAAGAAATAGTTCCATGTTTGGTAATGAAAGATTTTGAGCATTAGATGATTTTGAAAGCTTTTACAATAAAGTTATTTTATATTTTCTTTATTTATAGAAATGTGTATTTAGCACACATAAAATTTTTCCTGCATTCACACTTTGATACAGCTTACAGAATAATCATTAGATGACAAAGTTGCCAAATATTTATGATTTGGCATATTGTAAATATAGTTACTACTATTTAGAACAAATTTTACCATGTTTTATCTTCCTAAACATGGGTAACCTGTGTAGTACAGTTTTGAATTAGGAGGTTAAATGGATTAAAGAAGGAAGATGTGGGAAGAAAATTCAGTGTAAAATTGAATTATTAGAAGGATACATAGGTGAAATCCTTGTAAGATTATACAGTCATGTAGGTCATATGGCAGATGATGGGGTGGCAAAGATTTGTTGTAGTGTACTTGAAAGGATAAGAAGAGATAGACCACAAGAGAGGTGAACATAGGCCAAGTGAAATGTTTAAGGCTAGAGATATTCCAGGTGAGAAGGCTAGGGAATTATTTTTCATAATTTACAGCAGAGTATTTATGTATGTAACCGTGAAAGTTTGGATGGAAACATTATTATCACTTGATAAATCATCTTAAGTGTCTTTAGTGAAAATATTAGAAATGAACATAGTAATGTAGCTCTGAATCTTGGTTAGATATTTAGAACATACATCTCTTTGATGAATAACCAGTTCCAGGGTACACACAGTTAAATAATAATGGGAAGTAAAGTAGGCAGTGGTGACATGCTCGTAGTTATGACTAACTGTAATCTAGTACAGAAAAATCTTTTGATGATATTGACTCCATTTTTGTGTAGATAAAGATGCTTCGTAGAAAATAAGTTAGATAGATTAATAGACCCCCTACACATACACATTAGACTTTATCAGTGGTTAGTAAAATATTTTTTGAACACAGTTTGGTTATAATCGGATATTTTAACATCACAGCATCTAGTTGAGAAGAACTCCTTTTCAGTGCTCTAGGCACAGGACCTTCCTAAACTTGATTGAAAGTGCCTTAATACAATTTCATCAATAAAACTACTCAGTTTTGTTGACTCTGCTTCATAAAAAGACAGACAGAATGGAGAGAGTACAGTTGCAAGTGATGAACAAGAAGATTCTGAGACTGAGGAACAAATCTTATTTGAGCTTATTTAGCTTAGAAAAGAGAAGAGAAAGAAGTGATATAACGCATGTGTATTCAAGATTATCAAAAGCATTACTAATCTCAGTTGAAGAAGCTATGTAAGGCTATATTTGTTGCATTTTAGTGTAGTAATGAGTAAAATCTCATGGGCAAATGTTTTTCTTTAAATCAGGCAAAGTACATTTTCTTCAACAGTATTGTTAAAACAAGGAATTACGTGTTTATTAGAGAAGTTGAAAGTAGCACTGTAGATAAAGTTAGTAACAGATTTGACAAATACTTTGCTTTAAATCCACAACTGACATTATTTACACCTCCTTAGTTACATACATTGTTTCCAGGTATTGCTTTCTCTCTCTCTCTCTCTCTCTCTCTCTCTTTTTCCATGATCATTGAAATTTTTGTGCTCTTTCACTGTCACAAATAATCTCCAGAGAACCCAGTGATATTGGTCATATTCCTTTGTAGTAGCATAGAAACCAAGCTCATTTTAGTACATTGAACATACAAATATACCTATGTTAGAGATAGGAGAGAAAGAGCCGAGAGGTTAGATGCATTTGGATTCCATTATGTATATGGGAATGATGATAAAGATGTTTGATAGATAAAGCTAGACATTATATCTGTGCATAAAACATGAGTTATCCTTGTACATTGTATATGACTGTCATAAATGGCACTTGTCAGCTGTACATGAACTGATATAGTATTTACATTATGATTAGTTTAGATGCTTGTTCAGTGATGAGCAAATGAGTATGTTTTATGCTAAGTCTAGGAAGGAGTTCTTTGATGATGGACACCTACTGGTGATAGGTTTGCCTAGTTGGTGTTAAGAGTGGTAAATGTACAGAGAATACAAAGTTAGTTAAGATGAGAAGGAAGAGAAGTGATTTGTAGTATGTATGTTATGAAGTTTATGAAAGTGTTTAACTAGAGCTAGTTAGAGCATAGCCTTTTAGTTTAGATGGTTTGGGACCAGAAATATGAATGAAAAATTAAGATGATAAAAGAAGAAAAGCTAAGAATTGAAAATATAAAACTTGACTGGAAAGTGAAGTTAAATGAGAATCTTAGATATATCCATGAACAATTATAGAGTGAGATTCAAAATGTGTGGATGAACTTAAACAAAAATGCTTAATTGATGCAACTGAGGTATGCAACTTTCTAGGAATAGGCTATGGGAAGATAGAAACAGGATAGTTGATTGAAGATTAACACGTTCCTCATACACATCTGTCAATTTTTATCCCTGGCATAGGCCTCTCAGGCCTCAGTAGTGAGAAGGCTAGTGTAAGTAGGCTGTTTTATGTTTTTTCTGATTGTCCGTTATCTTTTAAGCCTTCTAAATAAGTATGAGTTTAACTGATTATTAATTTTTGAGTTAGGTTAAGACTTACTGAAAAGAACTATGAAGAAAGAACTTTATTTGTAGTAATTTTTGTGGTATTTTACATTTATAAAATTAGTAAGTATGAATTAAGCTTTTGTTTCCATGATGGTTCACTTTGCTTCTACTGCCCATGTTTTTCATTGTTTTTGTGAACATTTAAATGATCATTAGTTCCTGAGTCAGCAAATAGCCTAGCTAGAGAGTTTCTAAACAAGAAGCCTAGTTCAGAAACTGCTCAGAAAAGATATATAGTGATAGTTTCTATAGGATTTTGAAGTATAATGAAATATTAATGTTTGTACAGTCATAGGTTGGGAACTGAGGCTCCTGAGTAAGCTGTGCTCACTTTTGTGTTGATTACTATTCTCTCATTAGTTAGCTGAATGCCTGCTGAAGAGAACTTTGAAGAAAATATACATGAAATTTGGTAAATGTCTACACAGTCTTGCATGTATAAGTGAAATATATGTGCTCCTGCAACAGTGGTGGGAAACTAGGGCTCGTATGTAAGGTCCACCCACCTATGTGATGATTGTTATTAGTTCTTGAGGTAGCTTAAAACTTGATTTAGTGTTGTGCAAGAAAAGAATATAAATGAGAGTTTTCTCATAGTTTTACAAGTAATTTTATCAGGACACGTTAGTGACATGAGGTATGAGGTAAAGGTAAGGATTTATTCTCGTGCTGCAGTGGTGTCCAATATAAGGTAAAGGTAAGGATTTTTTATGATACCACATTGGTGTCCATTATAAGGTAAAGGTAAGGATTTATTATGATGCCACAGTGATGATATCCAATATGGAGTGAATACAGGAATTTATTATGATTCCACAGTGGTGTCCAGTATAGGGTAGAGGTAAGGATTCATCTTGATGCCACAGTGGTGTCCATTTGTGCATAAAAGTATTAAGGAAGTTGGTCGAAGAGAAAAAGATTTGATTAGGAAAAGCAGAATATTCCCAAAAGTTGTTATGAATAAAAGGTAAAGAGTATAGAATATAATGTTCTGAATATAAAAAAAGGAAAACATAATGTATATAGATAACAGAAGGCCAATTTAAACTTTTGAGAAGAGGATAGATGGAATCTTAAGGCAAATAATAAGCTGTTTTGGAAGATGAAGAGGTGCAGGAAAAGTGAAGTTATACTTAACAGTTTTGAGATAGAAAGTAATTGAAAGAACAAATTGGGGATCGTGTTAGTAGAGAAATTTAAGGGGATTATAGAGATAAGGAGAATGTTGAATAGGGATGGGGAAGAGGAAGATATTACAGAGGAGATGAGGATGGCAGCATCACTTCTAAAGAATGGAAAAGCTGAGGGTACAAGTGGAGTGGCAAGTAAGATGGTGGAGAATGGGGGTGAAACTGCAGATGAGCAGATTCAGAAAGAATCGGTTTTGTAACTGTTGAATGAAGACAGTAATTGTAATGCTATAAAGAGGCAAAGAGAGTAAAAAAGCATCGTAAGACTTGCAGTATAGTTTTTGCTTTGCACTGTTGATTAGGTTTGTGGAAGGATTGTGACTTGAACATCCCTTGTAGGTGAAAAACAAAGTATGTAGGTTTAGGAATGGAAGATGGTGTAGATCAGGTTTTTACATGCAGCAGGTAATGGGGAAAGTTTAAGGGTTAGATATATATGAATGCAACATTGATTTAGAAGAATATGTTGGAATTGATATGAAAGCTTTTGGGAAGTTTTGGCACTGTGATGCAAGTTAGAGCTTTTATAAAGTAAGTAGGGCCTCTGTATTAGTGAGTGGTTTGAAGTAAGTATGATAGTGTATCAAGTGTTTATTGTCTCCACAATTGAGTGATAATTTTAAGGATTTGACATAATGAGAGATGAGATTATTCTTGTGTACTACTGAACAGTGGTGGAAGAAACTGGGTTGCCATAGCTGTCTTAAGCAGATGATGCAATTCACATAGCTGATTTACAGGAAGAAGTAGACAGAATGTTAGGTTACTTTGATGATTTGTGTGTGATCAGGATGTTGAAAGGAATTTAAAGATCTTTAAGGCTTTCTTTTGTAAAATATGCTTTCACATTGCAATGAAATTTTACGCAAGTAAGAATTTGATGTGGATGAGAGGTAGTTGAGAGTCGTTATCACTAAGATTGTTAGTGAGAGGGCTGAGGTTAAGATTGGAGGCCTGTGAAGTAGAACACCTGGGTGTGTACTGAGAGCTCTTGTATAGTGTACACAAAGCTTGCTTGATGGTTTATTTATTCCAAATCTTGCTATTTGGATGTGAAAGAGTTTTTCTGGGTCAGGATAGGAAAGGATGACATCAGTATTTTATTTATGGATAACTTGTGTAATATACTTGGAATTAGAAGAATGCATATAATAAAGCATGAAGTTGTTAGATGGATACAAAATGTGAATAAATTAAAAGAATAATGCATGATTGAAGTTTTTTTTGAAGATGTTATTACCATATCAGATACCATATTTGAAGAAAAGTGGAGAAGAGAGATCATGCAGTGTCTTTTGATTTTGGCTAAAGGTGCTTAAGATGATACTAGAAGAATGATGTTCAGTCATGCAGTGGAACTATTGTGTATATGAAGTGGGAGGTGTAGATGGAGACTATTCTTACCTGATGTATGAATTTGTTTTTAGAGTCAAAAGAAAATAAATAATGAGAAAACCCATGTTTCACTCCAGTTCCCTGGAAATAGAAAGTTAGGAAATCAAGTTATAGATAGACAAGTAGATATATTGAGATTGATAGATGGATAGATATATTGTGTTTAAGTGAGAAGATTAAGTGTGACTGGTTTGACATTTATGGAAATTTGTGTGGTGTTTTAAGAGAGATTAGGTGGCCTTTGTAACTAATCAAATTTTGCTTTTTTTTCAGCAGTGGCAGATCACTTTTATGTATGATTTTTTTACTAGTGGTATGGTTTCCAACATTCATAGAAAAAGCTTTTCATAGCCTTTAATTGTTGCTTTTTCATGTAGAAGTTATCCCTTCCATATAATGTAAATCATAACATAAGTATTTTTATTGTTAGGCCTGTTGACCGGTAAAGCATGTACTGTATACTATTTTCAGGTGTGATGAAGATTTACGGAGAAGTATAATGAAGGCAAGACTAGCAGAAAATTCACGAGTTAGTCGCAGTGAATCCCCAGACACACAGCTTGGTGAATCTCTCCTAGATCCTCCTAATTCCCTTACTCGCTTTCCTCGTCGTTACCAGTCACCTTCTCGATCAGGTTCCCCATCATTGGAGACACCTGAGCATCTCATTTGTCGTCCTAGACCACCAGCTCCCCAAAACACAAGGCCTCCAGACATGAACATGGTGTTAGGACCAGCTGCAGCTTCTCACCCGTTTTCTTGGACCCAAGCTCGTTACCCAGTGACCCCAATTATTCATCATGCTTCTGTGGATTCAGGCAGTTCACCCAGTGCTGAAGCTTTACATCTTCAGCAGCAGCAGCAGCAGCATCAACTGCAGCAAAGCCCTTACAGATTTGATTACTCAGGACCTTACCAACAGTACAGAAGACCTCAGCCTGTTTATAATCCCCACCGATGTGATGGTCACAGGTTCAGCAGGTGTTGCAGCAATAACTACCTCATGTTACTTCCCATCCACAACGAACTCATCTCTCTCTCAGTTCATGCAGCTATGATCAGCAACAAAAGTCACTAGGTCAGATATCTCCACGGGGTGGGAAATACCAACATTATCCTGAGTATCAGCTTCAAGACCAACAGGAATTTCATAGACCTGCTGGAGAATACTCATTTCCATTTGGTTCATACATAGATACAAGATCAGTGAGTGAATACCAAGAGCTTGATCCTTATGCAAAGCTGAGAACAAGGGGTGAGTACCTTGACGTTGATGCCAATGATCCAGATTTTAATGGATTCCGTGATCAAGGGTTAAAGCGACGTGGAGAATATCCAAGTGATTGGGAATACCAGATTGAACATCTTAATAGCAAAAGAGAATACTTTCAGCAGCTACCATCTGAGTCTGAGCCTTCTTCAAGTAGTGCTAAAAAGGAGAGTAGAAAATGTAGCACCCAAAGTAAGCAGAGCCATGTGAGAGTTGGTGAACTGACACAGGAAGTAATTGACCTTCCTAAGGTAATGGATGATCAACTGAGACCATGTTGCTCACACACAGGAAAGCATCTGTGCTCCAGTTTAGAAGATTTGTCTGAAGTGGGCACCAAAGATGAGTCTAGATCTTCCCAACTTCATCCTAAAGTAAGTGTGAGAATAAGTCTTTTCAGGTGTTGTACATTAACACCTGAATCACATTTCCTATTTCATGCACGTCAGTAGAATGACCCAAAGCTTTGGTTTAACCAAGTTTAGGGCTACAGGGTACTGAATTCTCTTTAAACATAATGGACAAGTAATTTTGTGTATATAACCTCTGAAAAATGAGGAGTCTTAATCAGTGGCACTATTGGTTCAACTTAAGAGTTTTCATTTCCACCCTCATTTTGTTTCCCATCCAGGAAGAGTTTATATGTTGTGGTGATGTTCTTCGTTAATTGTAGTTGACCTTTTGAGCAGCAGATAGATTTTTTTTGTGAGTACTAAAATTTTTTTTTTAGATGGAAATGAGTCACTTTTGTAAGTGCTCTCATATTTTAGATGGAAATGAGACACTTAGATGGGAAGATGCTGATATGTATATTAGATAAAAAGATTAAAACTTACTGCTTAACATGACCTTGTCTGTGGTCATGAACTTTGTTTGGAGGGTGGTAAGGAAATGACAGCTGAGCATAGCAGAAGATTCTTATGGTTTAAGGAGGAGGGAAAATTCATAGTGCTATTGAACTATCAGCTATTGAGGATTATTTTGTGGTTGCTTTAGTTTTTAAGATTTTGTTGATATTAAGTTTCCTGTGGGCCTTAAACCTAGTTAACCAAAGAATGTAATTTTCCCAGCTTGCCCGTGTTATGACTTACAATGAAATTTCTCTTGATTATTCTACCTTTTTTTTCTTATGTATTTGCACTTTCTGTTATATTGAAATATTTTATATAATTTTATATAATATGACCTGTCAGTTGTAATTTATGCATTTATGTCTGATTTTGAGAGGTAATTTCTGCATTTGAACAAATAAGTTTATACAATATATTAATTTACTTTGATATTCCAAGGACCTAAAGCAAGAGCTAAAGAACAGAGGTGATGTCAGCCCAAGCCACTTGTTTCACAGCAAGTTCAACTTTGAGTTAACACCGCGGGAAACAATGGAAATTCTCAGTGTTCTACGGCAGCCAACTCCTGTACCACCGCTGCGTATTGACCGTCACAGAAACCAATCTGAAACAGAATCTCCAAGGAGCCCTTGTGAATCAAAAAGCTTAATGTCAAATTTTAAGGGAGATGATGGTGTTTGCAGTAAATCATGGAGTGAAAGAGAAATTGGTGTCAAATTCATGAAGGATAGAGAAAAGAAAATAGATTCAAGGTGTTGGAAGGAAGGAAAATTTGAATCCTCATATTGGAAGGATAGGGATGGAAAAACTGATTGTAGGTTAGAAAAAGGGGGAGAAAAGAAGTTAGATATTTCATGGAGTGAATGTAAAGGGACTGTGGGACCAAAAGCCCCCTCTTCTTTAGATTGTCATGGACACAACAACGAAAGGTGCCATAAAGAAAATTGGGGCAGAGGAGATGTCCAGGAGTTAACCTCTAGTCCTGAAAACCTGTTTCTTGAAGCCATAGCTCGTAGTGGTGAGAAACATTGTGATATTTCTAGTTGTAAGTCATTAGTTGATAGTTGTGAATCATATCGGACCAGAGTTTGTAGTGATATAAGTAAAGAATCGTGTGGTAAAAGAAGTGCAGGTGTTTACAGTGATAATTGTAATCATGATGCTAAAGATGCATGCGGACAGAATGCACACTCATCTTCAAATCAATCCAGATGCATTGAAGCAAAGAAGATCACCCACAAAACTAGTTTCTTTACTGCCAGTAGCGAACCAACCCAGCCAGTTACCTGCCAGCCCCTGAAGCAAACTTCACAGACTTTGATTAAGAGTCCATTTAGTGCAGTTTTATCAAGCATCCAAAAAGAGTACAGTCAGGTCCAAGAAGATGATCAAAATTATATTCAAGGATCAAGAAAATTGAAATCTAATGTGGTAGAGAAAGAAATGGTCAAAAGGGCATTAAATTTTGAAGATGAAAAACCTGTAGATTCAGTTACTGTTACAGGTGCAGAGAAAAACATATCAAATAGCAACCATTTCAAGGAAAAGTTCTCCTCAGAAGCAGTTGACCAAACAGTTATGAAAGATATTGGTAAGGATAGTGGTAGATGTATTAGGGATACCCGTGAAGGATTTTTGAAGAGTACAAGTTTGCTCAAGCACCTTATGACAAAAGTTCATCAATCAACTCAGGACAACTCTCAGGACAATAACCAACCAGACTGTGGGGATGATGATATGGACTGGAATGAATTGGCAGAGCAAATGAAGCAAGAACAAATTGAAACACATGACATGGAAATCCTGGAAGACAAAGAGAATGGTGTAACGCTTAGAGAGCTTAATCAGGTAGATAATGAAGTGGAAAAGATTTGTAATGGAAAAGGAGTTCCTATCCCATCAGCAAGTGAAAAAGCTCAGTTCAGGCGATCTTTGGATTCTGCAACGAACATGGTCTTTCATAGTAAGACTGGATTACCTTTGACTTCTTCCCCAGCACCTCTTCGGAAAGGAAAACGTTTTGACTATGATTCAAGCCTGAACTGTGTTGCTGCAATTAAGAGGTGAGTTATGGAAATATTTTGATTTAGGTATATAGTAATGATTAATAGTGTGTTACCTAGCTGTTCTAATTTATATATTACATAAAACTTTCATGGGGTTGGTAATTTGATCTCTTAAGACAGTGTTTTGTGGTATCAAATAGCATGGAAAGATTTAGTAGATATAAATATTTTTGTTTGTGTTGTTGTCTCTGTATGTGTGTCTTTCTTCACTTAGCTATATTTTCACAATTTTTCTGCATAGCTTTACAAGGAATGCTTTGTCTAGCAGATGATATGCAGGTAAACATACCTTACCTGACCACTGTTCTTTAAGGGGGAAAGAGTGGTGGAATCTCTGTTACAAACATTAGAGTTCTGTTTGTGTTGTCAATTAACAGGTTTTTGAAGTATTTTTGAATTTGGTTTGGTATGCTTTTGTTAAGTTTGTAGTTTTTCAGGTAAGCAAAATGTTAACTATGATTTATTTTTTATGTGTGTGTGAGTGTGCATGCTCACTGGAACAGCTGGGTTATGTCTTACAGAATGTAGCAAATTTTAATGAATTCTTTCCATTTCAAAGACCATCAACCTAGAGGCGATGCTTTTTTTAATCACAGTATGTTTAATGTTTTCTTAAAAAAGAGAGTGGACTTATTTTGATTATACATTTGTTTGAATTACATTTAAAAAAAGAAAGGCTTCCTGGGATATTATCATCGTTACTGCTTGCTCATTTATTTTATAAAGGCCATGATAAAACTAAATCAGTTGCAGTGTTATTGTAAAAGTTTAGATAATGATCTCAAGAATGCAAATACTCAGTTTAGGTTTGTGTTTTGGCTGCTTTTTCACAACAGACTGTGGACAGACGGTTGCATCTTGGCTATGAAATATGAAGTAATTTGCATTAATGGTTTAGTATTGAGTGTGGAGAGATTTGCAGCCAGTGACCAGGTAGCCCGTAGGAATGTGTTTCTAGTAGTTATAGGGGTCTGCCTCCTCTACCTCATGCTTTCACTTACCCTGTTTTTCTCTCTCTCTCTCTCTCTCTCTCTCTCTCTCTCTCTCTCTCTCTCTCTCTCTCCCTCTCTCTCCCCGTCTCCCAC
>JAYMFT010190071.1:0-11870 GCA_038088735.1 Panulirus argus
ATATCTTCTTTGTCAACCTTTCCTCACTCATACGTTCCATATGTCCAAACCATTTCAACACACCTTCTTCTGCTCTCCATATATAAAGATACATAATGATAATATACAATGTTTTTGATGAGTTGCTGCTTGTAATCCCTTTAGATGTCAGTTTAATTTTTTCATGCCCTTTACAATTCACTCATTATTATGAGTGTAAGGAGCATGAAACACTTTACATTTGAAGAAGCTTGGGGTCATCAAGCAGGCACCATCCACAAAGAGTTAATTCTCATTTTTTTCTTTTTCTTTTACCTCTGTTATCAAATATTACTTTTAAGAAATATCATATACAGATATGAAAACTTTATGGTTATGCCTTGATAGAAAAAGCAGCAATAAATGTACAATTACTATTATTGTATTGCACCGGAGAATTCACACTTCCTGATAATACAGTTGGAATGCTAAAAGTCAATGAAAAAAGGTTATCTAGCTTTTCAGCATAACTGGAGCTATGCATGAAAGACGACAATAGCTTTTCAGCATAACCAGAACTAGGCATGAAAGACGACAATAAAGTATCTACTCACGATTCACACAAATTTCTGTGCTTACTCATTTCTTCATCATATACCAAGCAGAGTCTACTTTCTGGAAGAGACTCAGTCCTTTCTGTAATCAAAATATAAATCAAAACACAGTTAAATCAGTATATATGCTAAACCAGAACATGTTATCCAGAATAATGGAAGACAGGAGACTATAATGAATAGCATGGCATTATTATATACCTGCTTGGTGAAAAAGGGCCAGTTCACTAGTCAGCATACCCATCATAATGTATGAAAGACAAGAGAAGCATCTTCTTATGTTATGAGGCTTGACAGACCAAACATGTGTAATACTGAGGTAGCCCTTATATGCAATGATGAAAGAACAAATAATGAAACTAATGCTCTGTGAGGACATCTGAGTATGGAGGAACACTGTACATTTACAGAAAATGACACGTTTGCTGAGATTTCATACACTGTAATTTATCTATAATATATATAAATAAAAAATTTCAAGAAAATAACTGTCTAAATATTCTAAAATTTCAAGAGTTCATGGAAAAATGGCCAAGTATACAAGAACAACAGCTTTTCAAATCAATATGCTCATAATGAATGCAAATCACTAAAGTACAGCTCATGCATAAGACAGAATAAACCATTCTACTCACCTTTTTGCTTTAATTGGATCAGTTTTAACTTAATTTTCTCTAAACATTCAGGAGACATTTCATGATGAAAATCTCTTGTTTCATATGTTAGTGGCCTGACTGTTGGTCCAATAAAAGAAAGAGAAGGAGTGTGTCTTGTTCCTGCAGCCTCATTTAGTGCTTCTTTTACGGAAAATGATCCTTGATACTGGAAGCACTTCCAGTAAGGTCGATGGACGTATATTAGATTCAAAAGTGACTCACGTAAACTGCATAAAAATAATTAATGTTAATGTTATGCTGAATAAACATTTGGAAATAAAAAAAATAAATCCATCTTTTGTATGAGCATGTACAGGATGCTTTACTGTCATCAACCAATGACACTATCCATCCCATGTAAACCATTATTTCCATAATTCCAAACACTCTATGTTTTCACCTCTTTCAATTACATCCTCATTCACACTTTCCTTTTCACTGTCCTTCACACTATCCTTTCTTCAGTCTCCATCTTCCTCTTTCTTTCTTCAACTCATACATGTTTGTTCTCTTAGTCATCATTATAAAATCAGCTCATCCTTCCCATATGCTTATTACAATTCAAACTTCACTTCTGCACTTTTAAAACCAGTCTTTTCTCCATTCCACACATCATCCTGATGACCTCAATGCTTACTCTATACACTCGCCTTTCTCCTTGTTCTAACTTTAGGAAATCCATTTCCACAGCAAGGTAACATCTAAAACAGACAACTGAACCTTAAAGGAGAGATCACATCAAAGAATCTCTCATTTCAAAGTAAATCCTGTCCCTGATACTGAGTGAAACAAAGCCTTGGGCTGCATGAGCCCCTGGAAAAGAGGTTCTGGGTAACACCATGACCCTTTCTTAAAAAAGCATCTTGGGGTAATTACAAATATATAGATAAATAAAAAATTAATGAATAAATAAATAATTTTTCTTTCATATATGTCATCATTTCCCATTAGCTAAGTGGCACTAACAAGAAAAGAAGATATAACCTCATCTGCTTACATTCACTCTCTAGCTGTCATGCATAATGCACCAAAACCAGAGATCCCAATCCATAATCAGGTCCAGCAAGATCATTTTACTTTATATGCCGTGATTCAGTCCTCTGACAGAATGAAGTCCCCTGTAAACCACATCACTCTAATTCACTCTATCTCTTGCATGCCTTGCATCCTCCAGCACATTCAGGCCCTGAGCCTTCAAAGCATCTTTTACTACATCCTTCCTCCTCATCTTTGGTTTTCCCCTTTTCCTTGTTACTTCCACCTCTGACATGTACACCCTCTTAGTCATCTTTTCCTCACTCATCCTCTACACATCCATACCAATTCTCCATGCACTCTTCAGCTGTCTCGTGCAAACTACTCCTACAACCAAACCCCTCTTTTACCCTATTACACTTTATTAAATCAACCTTCTTTACACCACATATTGCCCTCAAACATTTCGTTTTCAACACACTCACTCTGCCCTTTACAGTTTTGTCTATGGCTCATGCCTTGCATCCTTTCAGCACCACAGGACCACTATACCATCAGGTACACCCATCTTTGCCCTTAATGATAGTGATTTCTCTTTCTGCACATTCCTCAATGTATACAACACCTTTGCCCCGTCACCCGCTTCATCTCCCATGGTCCCATTCACTGCTATATATACTCCCAGGTATTTAAATCACTCCATTTCCTCCAACTTCTCTCCATTCAAACTCAAACTCCAAATAGTCTTCTCTTCTAACTATCTATCTATTTATCTATGTCTCTGATGCTTGTTCCCTTCTGAAACTCCCTCAAGGGGGTGGCCATGGCAACAGTCTCCATAACTTGTAAATTCCAGTGCCACTTCTTAGCCTTTAGTGCCTCACCTTTAACCCTTGATAGGCCACTGGCAGAAGAAGGTGAGTCTAGCGCAGTGTCTGCAGAGGCTCCTACCTGACGTTCCTGCTTATTACCTAATGCTCCTGCCTAGCGCTCCTACTTACTGGATGTGATGGGACTGAAGGGTGATGAACTGAAACTGTAAGTTCTTGACACTCCCAATGATTACAATAGACAGATAGACTAACGTGAAAGCATTGGACTGCATCCAAAGCTTGTCACTCCTCAGCGGGTACTGCTGCTCGCCCACGCCAATGCACATGCTTGGCGGGAAAGCAGCACTGGTGCTACGTTACAATATAACTTTGAAATCCAGCCAGCAGTCTTACAAAGTGCAGCACTGATACTTGATATCTACACACCTCCCTCCCCCTTTAAGCTCATAGCACTGTCTCGAGTGGAACACTGACTATTTCCAGCGAGTCAAGGTGAACGACGAGGGGCATTGGGAGGGTTGAGTGATGGCTCTCGTTCCTGGCCAGAGCAAGGGGACACAAGGACTTGGGGTAAATGTGGATATGTGAAATGACTATATCAATCATATGTATATTGACACATGAATGTAACCATGTATATACCACACATATATTTACCTAAGCCTCCTGTATCCTTATTACCATAATCATTTCTACTTCTGTTGTAAAGCCTAGCCTACATACTCTGCATATGTGGCAACCCTGTAATTACATATGGCAACACCGTAAGCCCCGGGTATGTGGGTATGTTCGTTGCCCACTAGTTAGTGGTCTCTTGGAGTCAGCAGGGAAAAGGATGAACCTCTCCTAGCTGGCATGCCGGACTGTACTGTAAATAAACCCAGGTATTCAAAGGACCTACAGTCTTTCCTTCAAGCCTTCAGATGAAGCAGTACTGGGCACAGTAACCTAGCACATGGCGCGTGTGTTATTTCTGGGTTAAATGCAGCCGGCAAACCGAGATCTGACCCGATGATGGAGCCATCTTTCCTTCAATTACAAGGATAAATACTCTCTCCAGCTCCAAAAGTGCTGAAGTGTAGTGCTAACTCTCAGTGAAGTGTTAAAGTGGTCTGTGTGGTGTTTTCGAGCAGTGAAGTGAAGTGCAGTGTTGTAACGTCCGCATCCAAAAAATTCCGCCGCCTTATCTTGCCAGTTGCCAAACACCACCACTCACAAACAGCTTTCTTTTATCAAGTCTTATTAATTCCTGTGTTTGTCACACTTCTCAGGCCAACACCATGGAATTTTCTATTTTTCAAGAGGAATCAGACGGCACCCCACAAGACAGCAGTCCACTACCCATGGACTCTGAACAACCTGTCCCCACAAGTGACCCACAAGTGTCCCCATGAATCCTCTTACTGTGGGCCAGCGATCCCCACAGATGCCTCATCTTATGCCCAACTGCACAACGAGCACACCTACGGGTTTTGACTTGCTACATCTGTTACAGTACTTCAAGAAAAACGCTGTGAGGAAGAAAGAAGGAAATTGGAGGAAATGTAACATCGCCAGGGTCGACTCAGAGCGTTTTCTTCAAATGATGCAAACTTTCCAGGCTTCTAATCAGGCTTTGTTCGCAGCTTACGCACCTGGCCAGCTTAATTACTCAGCTCTATCTCATCACATGCCCACGCTGAACCCTACGGCCCACCCTTTCGCCCCACCTTCGCACCCATTGACATGTTCAGCTCCTACTGCTGGGATTTCTTTGACTTCTACGACATCTTCGCCTACTACATCACTGATTACGATGTCTACGTCATCTACAGCCCCTTTGGTGCCGCCCCAGACACCATTCACTCCTTCTACGAGTAAACCCATGGCTTACAGCCCTCCAGCACTCCAAGCTGACGCCAGTGACCAGGTTTTCAGGCAGTGGCGATGCTGTTGGGTGGACTTCTCGACCTCTCTAAGCTTTCACAAGAGAAGCAACTTATTCTGCTACGGATGTCAATATCCCTAGAGGTACAGCGGATCCTTGAACACACCTTGGGCATTCCTCCAGATACTACTCTCTCTGTTGACGCAGTTCTCGACGCCCTCCAAGACTTCTTCAAAGGTCAACGCAACGAGGCATTACGACGTCGGGCACTTCTTTGCTGCAGTCAAGCAGAGGGGGAAGACTTCGGGAATTTTTATGTGAGACAAGAGCCATGCTGAGGAGGTTGACCTCTGTCCAGGCCACCCTGTTAAGTGCACCAAAACCCAACTGAAAATGGTCATCCTTATGGGTATTCGGGACGAGGAACTTGTCCAGAAGTTAATTTCCCTCAACAGCGCTTCTCTGCAAGACATTGTCAACTGCTGCAGATCCTACGAAGTCACCCGGACCACAGCATCAGCTATTCACGCATCACCTAGCCAGATGTGTGCGGTTTCCTCCTACAAGAAGACACGACGGGAGAAACCAAGAGAACATCAACTTCACGCCAAGACGGAAACTCTACATCCAAGAAGTCTTCAGGCCAGCCTTGTCCCTCCTGTGGCTGCACACATGGCCCCCTCCAGATGCCCTGCCAGGGAGGCTACTTGTTAAGACTGTGGGCGCAAGGGTCATTGGGCAAGAGAGAGAAGTGCCCTGCCAAAGCAGCCCAGTGCAGGCACTGCAAGAGGATGGGTCATTACAACAATTGCTGCCGATCCAAGACTTCTGCTACGCCAGTGTCGACCCCACCTACAAGCGCAGTAAACACCTGCCTTCGTGCGGGCAATGTCACACCTCCAGATTCCAGCTCTCCTAGACCCACATGTGTCCACATCATTCACGGTAACAGGTCCTCCCAGTTACACATGTTACCGGACACAGGTGCGGATGTCATCATCATCGGAGAACAACATCTCACTGCCCTAGACATACCAAGGAGCAGTCTCCAGAGTGTACCCACCAACACTACCCTTACAGCTGACGGCTCGGAGATATCATCTGCCCTTTGGTGTTTCACAGCGACTTTGAGGCTTGGCAAACAGTCTTGTAAAGCCAAGATTCAAGTTCACAAGGATATTCCGATGCCTATCCTGTCCTACAGTCACTGCAGGGCATTGGCCATCATCCTTCAAGAGTTTCCCAAGTCCATCCGGCACATGCACTACGTCAACAGCTGCACCCAGTTGCCAAATTCTGCCATCAAGTCTCCAGCAGCTGCCAAAGACTACTTTCTCAAGGAGTTTAGTGACGTCCTGGTGTCCAAAGAGGACCTCAAGAACGCCCCCCTCAAGGCCATGATGGGTCCACCCATGCGAATCCACCTGAAAGAAGGCGCGGTCTCCTTTGCTGTACACACCCCTTGCCACATTTCCCTTGCATTCCAGCAGCAGGTCAAGGACGAACTCCAGTCACTAGTCCGCCACGGAATCATCAAGGCCGCCAGAGAAAAACCTGAATGGTGACACCCGCTAGTCATGGTCCCGAAGGACGTTGGTGTGAGGCTCACTGTCGACCTCACAAAGCTCAATGGTCAAGTTACACACCCCATACACCCCGCTCCTTCGCCCCTCGACGCCATTCACAGTGTCAGCCCCTCATCCCGCTTCTTCACCACCATGGATGCCCTTTACGGCTACTGGCAGCTCAATTTAGCGGAGGACGACCAGTACCTGACCACCTTCATAACGTCTTACGGAAGCTTCATGCACTGCCGTGGCCCCATGGGATTCTCTGCCACGGGTAATGAGTATTGCCTTCATGGTGACATGGTGCTCCAGGGTGTTGAAAACTGTGTCAAGGTCATCAACGACGTTCTTCTCTACGATGAGGACCTGCCCACTCACCTCCAGTGGATCCACCAGACCCTTACCAGGTGCCGCGAGTTCAGCATCACCATGAACAAGGACAAATTCTATGTGGCAGATCCCTTAGTTCATTTCTGTGGGTACAACATTTCGTCTACAGGCATCTCAGCGGACGAGAGCAGAGTCAGTGCCATCCAGGACTTTCCTGCACCTGCCAACATCACTGACCTCCGCTCCTTCATGGGCCTCTTAAACCAGCTCTCAGACTTCACACCTGACATCGCAGCTGCTGCCCAGCCCCTTCGTCCCCTACTCAGCCCAAAACACTCCTTCACCTGGACTCTGGATCACGATGAGGCCTTCTGTCATGTCAAGAGCTTGCTGCTCCAGCCTCCCATCTTGGCAAACTTCAACCCCGCCTTCCCAGTGTTCCTCCAGACGGATGCCTCACGACTCAACGGCATAGGATATGCCCTTCTACAAGACCATAGCCAAGGCAAGACCTGTCTGGTTCAGTGTGGCTCCCCGTTCCATACGGATGCAGAAATGCGCACGCCACAATTGACTTGGAGCTCCTCACCACTGTATGGGCCATGTCTAAATGTAGGTACTACCTGGTTGGCCTACCTTCCTTCACTTTGATGATGGATCATCGCTCCTTGATCCCCATTCTCAACAGGTACATCCTCGACACGGTGCAAAATCCATGACTTTAACACCTCAAAGAGAAAGTCTCACAGTATGTCTTCACAGCTGTCTGGTGCCCCGGCAAGGATCTCTCAATCCCTGACGCCCACTCCCGTGCCCCAGGGGGACATCCCACCCCTGACGACGAGACTTTGTGTACAGAAGCAGCTACACACCTGAGGAGCATCGTCAACACCATCATCACCGATGATTCTTCAGAGTCAACATACCAAGACGCTGACCAGAACATTCAAGACCTTCGAGATGCCACCCGGATCAACCAGGACTACACATGCCTCCTCGAATGCGTCACATCAGGATTCCCATCACATTGGTAAGCACTATACTCTTCCCTACTGCCATATTGGAAACTCTGCAACAACATCTTTGCAGATGGAGAATTGGTCCTATACAGCCAATGCACAGTCATCCCCAACACCCTCTGATGCCGCTCTCTAGCTCAACCCCACGAAAGTCACCACAGTGCAGAAGCGACAATTTGCAGGGCGCGTCAAACGTCTTCTGGCCTGGCATAGAAGCAGACATCAGGAGCACCGTCCAAGCCTGCAAACCATGCCAGACCCTTCAACCCAGCCAGTTACAGGAACCGCTTCTGTTGGACAATGTCCCCTCCAAACCTTTTGAGTCAGTCTCCGCAGACTTCTTCACAGTCACCGGAAAAGCCTTCCTTGTCATCGTGGACCGACTGTCTGGATGGCCCTCCATCGTCCCCACCGACACATCTACATCTTGCACAGTCAGGATGTTCTGTCACAACTTCAGAGAAGTTGGTGTCCCTCTCCGCCTCCGGACAGATGGCGGACCCCAGTTCACCAGCTCCGAATTCAAGTCATTCATGCAACGCTGGGGTGTCAACCACATTGTATCATCTCCACATTAGCCCCAGTCAAATGGCCACGCTGAGGTGGCTGTCAAATTGGCCAAATACCTGATCATGAAGATAAAGCCCTCAGGAAATCTGGACACCGAGGACTTTGACCACGGCCTCCTGGAGCTGCATAACACGCCCACCGCCACAAGCAGGTCCCCTGCCCAGATGCTATACGGACATCCATTACGTTCATGCATCCCTGCCCACCCTGCATCCTTCTCCAAGGAATGGCAGGAACGCACAGAAGATTGCGAGCTGAGCTACTACCTGTACTGGCCAAGTCATGGACCAGTATAATAAGCACACATGCCCCCTGCCCAGGTTGAGTGTCGGCGACCACGTCCGCATCCAGAATACAGACAATCACCACTGGGGCAAGGTTGGGGTCGTCATGGGCTGCGGCAGGAACCGGGATTATGAGGTGCGGCTCCCAAGCGGCAGGGTGTGGTGGTGTAACCGCCGCTTTCTATGTCCCATACTGGACCCCAGTGCTGACCCCCTCCCCCACATCCCTGTGGTCCCTTGCTTGAACAAGAAGTCCGCAGAAGTAGAGATACCCTCCAATGCCCCACACAGATCTGAAAGGCTCAGGAAACAGCCGCTTGAGATGCTGCTACAAGCACAAAGGGGGGAGGGAGGTGTGGATATGTGTAATGACTAAGTCAGTCATAAGTATACTGACACATGAATGTAACCATGTATATACCACACATATATTTACCCATGCCTCCTGTATCCTTATTACCATAATCATTACTTCTGTTGTAAGACCTAGCCTACATACTCTGCATATATGGCACCCTGTAATTACATACGGCAACACCGTAAGCCGCTGGTATGTTTGCTTCCCACTAGTTAGTGGTCTCTTAGAGTCAGCAGGGGAAAGGTTGAACCTCTCCTAGCTGGAATGTCGGCCTGTACTATGTATAAACCCAGAGATTCAAAGAACCTACAGTCTTTCCTTCATGCCTTCAGAAGAAGCAGAACTGGGCACAGTAACTCAGCACAGGGAGGAACGTGAGAGCATCGGATTGGAACCGGTGCTCGTCACTCCTCAGCAGCCAGTGAAAGCCCACGCAACACGCAAGCATGGCGGGAAAGCAGCAACGTTGCCACGGTACAATGTACCTTTGAAATCCAGCCAGCAGTCTTACACTGTGCAGCACCAATACTTGATATCTACACACCTCCCTCCCCCTTTATGCTCATAGCACAGTCTTGAGCAGAACATTGACTCTTTCCAGCGAGTCGGGGTGAACGACGAGGGGCATTGGGAGGGTTGAGTGATGGCTCTCATTCCTGGCCAGAGCAAGGGGACACAGGGAGTTGGGGGGAGAAACGTAAGAGCATCGGATTGGATCTGGTGCTCGTCACTCCTCAGCGGCCACTGAGAGCCTGCACACACGTGGCGGGAAAGCAGCAACATTGCCAAGGTACAATATAACTTTGAAATCCAACCAGCAGTCTTACAATGTGCAGCACCGATACTTGATACCTGCACACCTCCCTCCCCCTTTACGCTTGTAGCACAGTCTTGAGCGGAACACTGACTCGTTCCAGCGAGTCGGGGTGAACGATGAGTGGCAATGGGAGGGTTGAGTGATGGCTCTCTTTCCTGGCCAGAGCAAGGGGACACAGGGCCTTGGGGGGAGGAGTCATCACTCGTTTTAAACACTGGGCGTAAATGATGTCTTTGGTTTCTAAACCAAACGCGACCACTGGGAAGGCACATCTCGTATTGTCTTGACCTGCCTTGGCCCATCACGATGCCGACCTTGTCCCATCGTAGCATAGTGGCATCCTGTATTCTGTCTCACTGGCCGATGGTGAGCTTGGTTAGAGGGCGGGCATGAGAGTTGTAGCAGCTCATGACCTGATCGGTGTGGGCGGCAGTATAACAGTCATAGTTCTCAGTCTTAGTTTGCCACTCGTCCGTGAATGACGGGGTGGGCCGGAACACAGGTGCGGAGAGGGCAGCCTTAGAGAATCTGTACCGGGGAGCGTCCAGCAGGGGTTTGGGTGTTCCGAAGCTCCAGCAGTCCTCTATCAAAGTCTTCGCAGTCAACGTTTCCTGATGTGGCGGTCTTGAGGATAAGATGTTTGACTGCTTTTACTGCCGCTTCCGCGTGTCCGTTAGACTGAGGGTAATGTGGAGAAGTAATGAGGTGGTGAACATACCAGCGGTTGGTGAAGCGTTTGAAGTCTTGGCTGGAGAATGGGGGACCTCTGTCAGTCCATAAGTGGCGTGGGACACCAGCCTCAGGGAAGTAGACACAGAACATTCTTGTGACTCTGGTTGCGGTCGTGTCATGTCCCAGGGAACAACTACAGGCCAGCCTGAAAGTTGATCAGTAATAACAAGGAATGACTTCCCTGCGACATGAAAGAAGTCAGCTGACACACTTTCGAAGGGCCAGGCCAAGTTGTCATCGCACATGTAGGGTTCCAGTTGCTGGCTGGGAAGAAGCTGTTGGCAGGCATCACAGGCTTCTACTGTACTCTTTATGTTGGCTTCGATGCCTAGCCAAAATACTGTCTGTCTTGCATGGCGTCGAGTAGCTTCGATCCCTTGGTGGCTGTCATGGAGGCAAGCCATGGTGCGTTTATGGAGGGCTGCAGGGATGACGACCCGGGGCCCATACAACACTAATTCTCCATCCGCGTAAAGGCTGTCCCGCAGTTTCCAATACAGGAGGGGAGAGGCATGGAGGTCGTAGCGGTTGGTGGGAAACCCATTGGAGACATAGTGGACAAGGTGACTGTAGTGTTGATCCTGAGATGCAGTGGTGCGGAGCTCCTGTAGGGTCCTATCTTCTTTGAGGATGGGTCCTGTTGCCTGGTCGTTGGTGGAAGAGGCGGTGCTAGCGACAATGCACCTGACGTGGGCAGTCGAGGTGGTGCAGTCTTCCTCATCTTCAGGTGTAGGGTGGCTGGTCGGGGAGCAAGACAGGGCGTCCAGTATTGAGAGTTGATTCCCTGCGTGCCAGACTGCAGTGAAAATGTAGGGGGGCCACTTTCACCTTCAGGCGTTGTAGGTGTGGACTCTCAATGGCATCCAGGGTGTAGTGGTAGAGAATCAATATCAGGGGGCGATGGTCAGTCGTCAAGGTGAAATGTTGAAGTCCAGACAGGTATAGGCAGCACTTAGCTACGGCCCAAGCGACTGCAAATAGCTCTAGCTCTATGGTGGCGAAGCGAATTCTGTGCCCGTGAGAAACCGAGAGCCACACTGGATAAGACACATCTGACTGTGGCCGTTGTCTTGAAGTAGGGTGTAGCCTAGTCTGTACTGGCGTGAGGCATCTGTTTACAGGATCACAGACGAGGCTGGGTTGAAGGGTGCCAGGACAGGTGGTGAAGCCATAGCTGCCTTGACCTTCTTGAATACTTGCTTATGGTCGGGGGTCCAGATGAAGGAGCGTTTGGGGCTCATGAGCGGGCGTAGGGGCTGTGCTGCTGCTGAGATGTCTGGAGTGAAGTC
>JAYMFT010190082.1:0-11870 GCA_038088735.1 Panulirus argus
CGGTGCTATTTTCCCGTGGGGCGGGGTGGCATCAGGAGTGGATGGGGGTGAGCAAGTCTAAATATGTACATGTGTATTTGTGTATGTGTATGTGTGTATATATGTATATGTTGATATGTATATATATATGTACTCTGCATATGTGTGCATGTATGATATATGTGTGTATGCGGGGGGATAGGTTTTTCTTTGTCTGTTTCCTGGCGCTACCTCGCTGACGCGGAAAACAGCGATCAAGTATAATAAATGAATAAATTAAATAATTATCACAAATCAGTATGCTTGCAGTAAGAATGGTCCCATATTTTTCTAATAATGACTTCCTTATTCATATTTAATTTCAGGAGCTGCACTTGGACAGTAATGAAATTACAGTTGAAGGAGGCCTTGCTGTTGCCCATGGCATGATAGACAAGGAAAATCTTGAAGTTCTCAATCTTGATTGTAACCAGTTTGGTAAGTAAGCGGTGTAATTACTCTACCTTCCTCTTCCAAATGTCCTTGTTATGGCAGATGCACCTGTCATATATGATATTTCTTATCTTTAATGTTTAGGGTATAAATCGTTTATCATCTACTTAGTTCAGGGTATAAATCATTTATAATCTACTTATTTCACATCTTTTATGAATACTTCCAATTTTAACATCATTGTGCATCAACACATAAATTCCACCTTAGTTTTTCTTCTCTTTTCCACAGTGTCTTGTTTCTGTTGAACCCAGATATGTATATTTCCCTTTTACATCATATCTTATATTTCCTTTTTCTTCATTTCCATAAGTCTGAATATTGATGGTTCCACAGTTTGTTATGAGTAATTACTTCTGCATGTCTTTGAATATTTCATTGTGCAGTTTGAGTGTTCTTAGACTGGTTCTTGAGATTCACAAGCAAAATATCTTAATCACCAGCTTGTTAGGCTTGTCATGATTGCTCCATAACCATTGGCATACCTGGAGGGCACAGCATGGGAGGAGAAGCATATTTCCTGGGATCTCTGTATTGATGTGATCTTGTCTTTTCTCTCAAACCTGCATACTGTTTTCCACCTTAGTGAGGTAGCATGAAGACAATATGACTGATCCTTAGAGGAAAATCCTTGAGTTTCCTTCCTTTGCTCCTCCTAGTTACTTCTCAGTCATGTGAGAGATATACAAATAGTACCTTCTTTCCTATTCTCAGGGATATTGATGTGATATAGGTGAAAAATAATTCTATGTTATTGTTTTGTTTGGTATAAGGTTTTCATTTATATTTTTTCAAATATACAATATCCTTTATTCATGTTGTAAGCATGATTACTTTTTTCTTCCTTTACATCAGATCCTGTAATTTTTTTTAATGAAAAACCGGGCATGCTATGAATTAAATAAGAAACATTTAGTCAATCATGTTAGATTTTCAAAAAGTCTGAAGCATTATATCTTTTTCAGCTTTCATGTAGAAACTGATTTATTGTTTATGTTTTTTTGGGTAAACCATTATAGGTGAAGAGGGGCGAGAGAGTCTTGTAATTGTGCTGCAAGATATTGATCGCTTAGAAGCTCTTGCTACTCTTGAAAATGATGAAGAACCTGACAGTGAAGAGGAAGAGGAGGATGAGGATGATGGTGATGACAGTGATGAAGCAGAGGAGGAAGAAGAGGAAGAGATACAAGAGGTGGCTAATTCTGGTGTCAGCCCTCTCAAACAAGCTCATGTTAAAGTACAGCCTGTAAAAGTGAGTAATTTACTTGAAATATGCAAATAGTTATTCCATTATGTATTTCTTCATTTTTTTTCTTAGAGACAAAGAACTATAAGCTTCCAAAAGAGCACTTGCTTAATGATGGATTACAGCACTGCTTTATCCCCAAAAGTAAGCTGAATCTCAGGATTTCTTTATTTCAACCTTTGTAAAACATGAGGCTAACTGTTGCTTGCTCATGGAAACTTAAGTGACCATTCAGTAGCCTATACAGAACCTTTGAAATCACAGTGTAGAGATGATGTGGTATGAAGCAGTTCCCATGCTATATTTGGCCAGGTGCAATCCAGGTACTAGTGATAATGTGACATGTCATGTCCTGACTTTCATTCTTGGCATTAAAACATGCTGGTTCAGTATCCTTTTTCCAAGTCTTAAATTGTAAGCACATTTCGTTTCTTGAGGAGTTGCTTATCGAGAAGCACCACAAGCACCAACTTTCTCAATATGGTGGCAATTTTAGACTTTGTTTAGGTGTGGTCAGCCATACCAATAACATCCAAGTTTTGTTTGTTTGTTTTGTTTTTCTTTCATAACTGATTGCCATTTCCCCCATCAGTGAGGATTCATTGAACCTAAAAAGTTTATGTTCTAATTGTAAGAAAGCATTTTGTTTTGTCATCAGTGTACAGCAGCAGAATTTTATGAGCAACCAACTGCAGGACGACTGCTAGGTTTGGGAAATTTGGGACCTTCACATTTTGTGGAAGAAGCTAAAAGAATGGCAGATGGTTCAGATGAAGACTTTATATTCATCTGTTTTGGCTTCTTAATGCGAATTGCATCTTTAGCAACAACAAATAACAGTGAGGTAAGTTGAATTAAATTCTGATTGATTTTTGAATATGTGAATTTAATTAGATAATCACAGTCTTGTAGACATGCACCAATACAACAGGATGGCTTATGCAGGAATCCTTCCCATACCATGATCTTCACTAATTTTGTAATGTAAAATATCTTGAAATACAGTGAAAAATTGACAACAAAGTCAATAGATGTCTTTAAAGCATCAAGTGTTACCTGGGTCATATAACTGTTTTTTATCACAATCTGTGTGTTTGATTTTGTATGGATATCTTTTTGTAATTATCTCAGGGGATAGGGGAAGAAGAATACTGCCTATAAATCTTCTGCTTTTGTCATAGAAATTGACGAAGAAGGGGGAGACCAAGAAGCAGGGAGCTGGAAATTCTCCCTTCCAATATTTCTTTCCAAAAGAAGGAAGAAAAGATACTTCACTTATGCAGGAATTGGTGAATATGTATGAAATGATAAAAAGGAAGATCTTTATGAAGTGATTTGTGTGGGCTGTATCTGAGGCTAGACTTTAGAATTTGAAAAGCAGTCACACAATGAATACATAAAGGGAAGTTGATCCCCATGCCATGCTGTTTTATCCCAAAGATGTCTGGTGGCACATCTGCTCCAGGCATTGGTGTTCTTGCCTTTTTGTCAGACTGTGAGGGAAGGATAAGGGACTTCAGTTCTGCAAACTTGTTTTCCCAGAAAAGTGCATGCTAATGTGCATTTGATCCACCACAAATGGGAATAGATTAAATAATAATGAAATAGAAAAAAAATTGAAAACAGTAGATGTAAGGTCAAAGTTTTTCAACAGTTAGTTACAGATAAAGAAAAATTTGGGAAGGAGATTGTATAAAGGCAAAGGGGATGAAGGTGAATGTTCAAACTACAGAGACATAAATTTGTTGAGTATACCTGGGAAATTGTATGGGAGGGTATTGATTGAGAGGGTGAAGACATGTACATAGTATCAGATTGGGGAGGAGCAGTATGGTTTCAGAAGTGGTAGAGGATGTGTGGATCAGGTGTTTACTTTGAAGAATGTATGCGAGAAATACTGAGAAAAATAGATGGATTTGTTTGTGGCATTTATGGATCTGGAGAAGGCATATGATAGGGTTCATAGAGATGCTTTATGGAAGGTCATAAGAATTTATGGTGCGGGAGGTAAGCTGCTAGAAGCTGTGAGAAGTTTTTATCAAGGATGTAAGGCATGTGTATGAGTAGGAAGAGAGGAGAGTGATTGATTTACAGTGAAGATTGGTCTGTGGCAGGGGTATGTGATGTTCCCAAGGTTGTTTAATTTGTTTATGGATGGGTTGGTGAGGTAGGTAAATGCAAGAGTTTTGGAGACAGAGGTGAGCATGCAGTCTGTTGGGGATGAGAGGGCCTGGTACATAGTAGGTAGTAGTTGGTAGACAGCCAACGACCAGGAAGGTATATTACCAGTACTACCTGCCTGGGTATCAGGAGGGTTAGTGACATCTGCTTAGTGAGCCAGCACTTTAGTGGTTGTCAAGTTGCGCTCATCTGACCCAGGTAGCTGTCTTTTCTTTCTGCCTCACTAACGTGTGGACTACTGGCATTCAATTTACGAGCAAACAATCTCTCCTTGTCATATGTAACGCTTGGCAGCACTTAACTCACGCAGCTCATTCTTCTTAACTAGATTTTCTCGCGGTGAGCACTATGCGCTAGCCCTGCTTTTTGGCAAAATGGTAGGAGCAGTAGATAGAAGTAGTAGGTAGGAACATTTAGGAAGGATTATTAGGCAGAAACATTAGATAGAAACAGTAGGCTGGAATATTAGATAGAAGTAGCCATTAGGAACATTAGATAGGAGCCTCTGCAAACACTGTGCTTGCCTTGTCCTCTGCCAGTGGCCTATTAAGGATGAGGCATTAAAGGCTAAGAAGCGGCACTGGAATTCTTTAGTTATGGAGACTCTCTTGCTGTGGCCATCCCTTTGAGAGAATTCCAAGTGGAACAGGTATCAGAGATATAGATAGATGGATAGGGAAGTGAGTCACTTTTTGTTTGCTGATGATACAGCACTTGTGGCTGATTCGAGTTAGCAACTCCAGAAGTTGGTGACTGAGTTTGGAGGACTGTGTGAAAGGAGAAAGTTTAGCATAAATGTGAATAAAAGCAAGTTTATTAGGTTCAGCAGGGTTGAGGGACAGGTTAGTTGGGATCAAGTATAATAGATAGATAGATAGATAGATAGATAGATGTATAAATAAAAGCAGATTAGATAAATAAACCATAAGTAACAGGTAGCAAATCAAACTCAGGAAAGAACAGTAAAGACCACAGTGAATAAATATATCAAGTAGCTGCTAGCATATCAAACTTAGAAAAGAGAGAGAAAAAAAGAAAGACTGTAATCATGCCACTTATCAGATGTCACCTGGCCATGCTTTTCACAGTCATTTCATGCTATATTGCACTGCTTGAGTTGCACTGATCCTTTCATATAGCTTTGGCATAGCTAATGACTTAAATGTTTACTCTATCTGTTTCCCTTAAGGTTCCCAGTAGTTTGATATCTCTCAAAATTGTCTCAGATATATCTGTGTCCATAAAACATGAAAATTTTTACTTTCTTTAAAATATTTCACTTTGTAGCCAAACATATGAACATGTGAAATTTTTATATTTTTCATCCTTATCTGTTTTGAATTAGATATCCCTTATGAAAATAAAAATATAATTTTTTTCATATTTACAGGTCCAGGAAAGTGTTAAGAACACTACAGCACTGTTATTTAAGACTGCATGGACAACTGCTCAGCATGAGGATTTGTTGTCAGTTGCTATAAATAGTCTGCTTGTACACTTAGGACTCATCAAATGTGAGGTAATGGTTATTACATTTTACATCAATTGATTGTATGTTTGTTCATGTATTTAGGATGAAATGTACATACTGTATATTTCTTCCTGGATAGTGGCTAAATACCTTAGGAGTAACAGTGGTTAGTACTCTGTGGTCATACCAGCCACAGCAATTACCTTTTCCTGTTTATAACTAAGGGATATGCAAAATTGGCCTTGAATGCAACAAGGAAGTGTGGCTTTGTTTTCCTTTACAGCCAGGAGATACAACGTGCTCCTAGAGGAGTTTCTTAAGTGACTCAAAAACCTGCTTCAAAAACCATAAATTAGGCCAGCAACCAAACTTATTTAGATAAGTAGGCCTTGGAAATACTGCTGAAGGAAGTTGAATAAATAAACTTGATTGTGCAGAGGGATTCATGATGTTCTTGTAGATGAATGACAGTGCGAATTAATACTCAACTAGATTAGAATTGGATGAATTTACTATTTCATCGTTTGAATGAATATGTATTCCTTTTTGCAGGAAGGGAGGAAATAGAAACCCCCTTTTTTTTTTAAATGAAGGAAATTACTGTGACTTGATAGAACCATGTTTGTGATAAGGACTGGGTGTATGTAATAAGACAACCTTCATATTTTTCATTCATTTGTATTGTGCAATACAAGTACAAAGCAGTTCTTTTGTAATACAATGATCAGACCAGCATAGCAGATTCTTTTCCAGGTTTTTTGAGCAATACTTGGAGGTCCTCTATACTTTAAGATATTGAGTTCATCAATATCCAAAATGTTTTTCCAATTGCCATTGTCTTTTGAAAGGGAAACAGTATACATGATCTTAACAGATTAATCAAAATCTGGTAAATAAATCAAATCCTAGCAGAAGAACTTTAATGGACAGGACAAGGAGTGAGATATGATGTGAATAGGAAGTTAGGATTTTAGTATTGATGAAAAGAACAAATCATTCACCTGTTTGTAATGGTACCTCACTCATGTCGGAGATGGCACACATATATGAAAGAAATAAAGAAGAGAGAAGAACATGTGAGTGAATTACTATGAATATATGGAAAGTGAGTGGAAGGAAGAGGACTGTTAATGAATATAGAGGTGTATAAAATGCAGTATGCCTTAGATGTTTTAAGGAGACTCAGCATAGATCACAGCTTTATGGTTGAAAGTGATGTGTTTATAGATAGAGGAATCATTGGTTTGAATAAATACAGTAATGACATTAGTTGCATGGAAAAGATGAATACTAGATATAATTCTAAAAGGATTGATATGGATGTCTGTATAATGGTCCTATGGATAAGAGCTTATATTTACTCTTGGAAAATTAACTGAAATTATATGTATTTAACATCACAATAAAATGTAGTTCACTGTTCATAAACTACACCCTCATGAACTGCATTTCTACACTCAGGACAAAAGATTCAAGTTGGAATGGGACTTAAGAGGATGTCTACTGATGTTGACTAGCTTTGTGAACCAACAGCTATTTCCTCTTGAAGTGAAGAAAACACTGCAATTCTTCTTATCTAGGTAAAATGAATTTGCTTTTTTTCCAAGTATTCTACAATTACAGAGAGATAACACAGTATGGAGGGATTTATAGTTCCTCACTCCTGCCCTGTTTAATTGCATTCTCTGGCAAGCGTGAGATAAATACACTCAAATCATCCAGTTTTACTCCCTTACTGCTCCTCATTACCTTTTGTTCACACTCACTCTAAACTTATTCCTTTAACACAAATTCTAATTCTAATTATCTCTCAGACTGTTCTCTTGAGACTGCCACCAGAGATGTGTCATCAGCAAACAGCATATAACTCGCCTCCCAGTCTCCTCCAACCCCCAGCATACTATAGATCCAACCTATACTGTAAGATTTATACATATACCTCCCTAACCATCCTGTCTGTGAACTGATTAAACAACCATGGTGCTAGACTTGCTTTGCCCAGGAACCACCCACCCTCTCCACTATAAAACTCACTGCATATGGTAGCTTTCCTCATACATTTTCTAAAGGTCTATAAATAGCACTTACAAATTCTTCTCTTTTTCCAGGTATTTCTCACAAGTTATAAGCAGATACCTGGTCCACACAACTGTTCATTTATTGTACATGTGACTGGAATTGCTAATAGATAAAACAAACAAAAAAAGGCAGATTGTTTGCTTGGTGGTCGAAAGAGGGTTCTTGTTAGGGGTGATAAGATGATAGGGTGCGTAAGGTTGTGAGTTGGGGCAAGGGAACTTGGGACAGTGGGTGTCAAGGCCAAGGGCATGTGGGCTTAAGCATTTCATATATGTTTTATGTACGTAGGTTTATCAACAAAACTTCCTTTTCAGTATTAAGAAATATATGATCAAATTGAGTAAACACACTGAAAAAAGGAAGACATGTGAATAGAACTTTTAACTGAATCAAAACTTGTTAAACATCATATTTCATGGGAAGATATTACTGAATCAAAACTTGATAAGTATCATGTTTCATAGAAAGATGCCAGAGGTAATTATTAAGGATCAGATTTAGCGTATTATTTGTATCATGTTAGTGTAAGTGCAGCACTCAAATTAGAACAGTGAAAAAGTGAAAGGCACTTTTTATAAGTGTGGAAATTCATGTTTTAGTATAACATACTGGGCATGGGTTGAGGATGTGTGAGATATCGAGGAGGATGCATGCGACTGAACCTCCCAATGAGCTTTGAAGCAGATTTTGTATTGATGGGTAGACAGATAGATACACTGTTAGTGCCATAAACTTCATTTTAAGTTCTAGTCAGAGGCATGAATTCGTATAGCTGACTTACTTTTTTGCTAAAATATGTATATATTGTGATTTTTATTGTATGTACACAGAATGAATATTTTGTTGCTATTAATGATTCTTTGCCTTTCAGAACAAATCCCAGAATTGATGCATATGTGCAGGAGAAACACAAGTTGATGGTAGCACTATTTCAGTAGTGTCTTAAGGCCAGAGAATGTTATTGATACTCAGGAAAGCCAGGTAGCTAAAAAGGAGGACATGTTTTGATGTTTTTTGAAATGGTAAATAGTAATTTTACAAAGATATCTGTTTCTTGGCACCCATCCTAAAGTGATAAACCTTTCTTTATTCTAGTTTGTCCTGTAATGAAATATGGATAGCCTTTAGTCAGAAGCCTAATTGCCAAGCAAAGTTATTACTTATCCAGTCAGCAGTCAGGTAGTTGCCGGGAGATTGTTTTGTTCAGAACTTGAATATAAAACATCATTCTGCACATGAACTGTTCAATGAAATCATTAGTTAATCTGTTTTATAAGGGTGTTTTATGCAAAGCATAGATTGCTGTAGCCACAAGCTCTCTTAAGTAACATGTCCAGTACATAATTCTTATGGAAATACTCTTTAGTTATGGGGAAGTCCTTCATTCAAATGTTGCATATTGGGACTATAATGTAAGTGGATGAATAATATATGCCCATATTTTCGTAAGTGCATGGATTGTTGTTATGTAGTCATAAAAATTAGCAAAACCAGTGCAAGTTCAGAAGTATGATGTAGATTTTTTGTCATTTTCTTGTTCAGTGACGTGTTTTTAAATTTTGCTCAGTTTAGTTTTATTTTGCTCAACAATAGTTTGATGTAGATTAAACTTGGTGGACCTCACATTTATTTATTTTTGTTTTGTTTCTTTCCTCTGTTGGAAGAGTTTTTTTTGTCCTAGTTATTTGTCTTATCATTTATACAGTACTAGAGAGAATGCTTAGATACTGCACATCAGTTGTTTAAGTGCACTTGGTATTGAGAACAGCTTTGTCTTAATCCCAGTCTCCATGATGGCTCTTCAAGAAATGAATGTTGGCATGAGTTAAGGTACCTTTTTATTGTCAATTTTTAAACCATTAAAGGAAGTGGAAGACCTCAATTTCTGTCAGAGATATACATTGTGTTACCAGACTTTGATTAGTTGCCTAAATATCAGTTTCTCCTTCGCTAGAAGTATACTTTGTGTAAATATATAATTGTCTCCAATTCCTTGGGCTTGAAAGCATAAATAACAAACCAGTTACATCATTTCTAAATTTTTTCTTAGCATTATACCAATAAAGAGTTTATGGAATTTTTGCTACATTAGGCCAATCTATCATGTTATTGAAATCCTCTAGACACCTTGGTTCAGTTAAACTTATCTTACTGATTATGGCAATAGCATACATTTGAAGAAGGGACGGGGCATGCCATGCAAAATTTGTTGTTTTTTTGATATGGACAGAGTGACTAAGGAATGAGTAATGACTGCCTCCAGTGAATCATATTGGCTTGGGTCTGGATTCAGGAAGAGGTCTTCAGTAGGAATGAAATGTTAATATGACTTACCCCATTTTTCTTTATGTTTGACATGTTGATTATAAGGGCCAGGAGTTGGGGGCAACTTGAGTATGGCAAATTTCTAATTATACTGGGTAGCTTTGACATGTTGATTGTGAGACCCAGAGGCTGGGGGCAGCCTGAGTGTGGTACAGCTGCTAATTTCATTGGGCAGTTTATCAGCCAGTAGGTCTGGGAAGAGGCATTCAGTCTGTTTGAAACTTTTTGATCTTCATTGACTGGTTGTCCTAATGCCATTAATGATAGATCAGATTAGGCAGAAATCTGTTCAGCTCTTTCCTTCTAAAAGAAGAAAATGTTTCCTTTATGAAACCTAGTTTTATTTTTCTCTAATCAGCCCTTTCATGATACGTTGGTATAGGCAAAGGTCTTCATAGCTTATTCTTCTTAAAAGTGCAAAGGTAATTCTTATATTCACAGCACAGTTCTTTGTATGACCTTCCTTTTGAAATGTAAAATTATCTTTATTTTTCTCTTACCCCCAAGTGTGGAATTATTTTTCTCTTACTACTGAGTGTGGAATTATCATTTCAAGAGAGAAGGAATTTTGTTAGCCCAGAACACACTTTGACTTTAGGATAAGTTTAAAGTAACTTTTATCTGTAGTAATACAGTTGAGTCAAATACTGTACTTCAGTTCATAATTCTGTGTCCAATAAGCAAGCTGTAATTCTTTCCTTTCTTAGTGACTGCTCTTCTCTGAGCATACATTTAGATATTAGATACTGCATTGATACACTTGTGAGGGTTCACTGCAACTAAGATATAGTGACATAAGTAGATCTATTTGTAAGCCTTCATGTGGAGTATTTTAATATTTTCTGAAAACGTTCTATAATCTTTGTGATTTTGATTTTATTTTCAAATGATGTGACTGGAAAACAATCCATGTGTTTTCTTTGGAAATTGTAATGAAAGTACTTTGTATTCAGGATTTAACATACCAGAGTTTCATATAGCAAAACTCAGAAGTGTAGATAATGATTATGCGATGGCAGTGAATGATAGAAATACTGGTTATGTGTGAATTCTTTTGTAGGCGTTATTTCCTACCTGATACCTTGTACCTGTACCATGCAAACCAAAGCAGATGTGTCGTGATGCGTGAAGATAGAAGTTCTCGTATCTGTGGTCTGTACTTCTCTTCTGCTGATTTTTGAAGTGTCTGATTTCCCATTTTATTGATGTCATTTGATCTGTTCCTTGTAGCTGTAAACTATCTACCTATCTTTATCAGGCTTTACGTTGAGCTTGGAAACAGCCTATTTAAAGTCTCTTCTCACAGTTCATTTATTAACTGTCCTTATTATTAGAATTGTAATAAACTCCAAATGGGAGATAGATAGGTGCACGTCAATAACACATTTTGACTTTCATTTACAGTGGTGCATCACATATATTAAATACTGTCTTTTTTCAAGTTAAGGCTTCCTGAAAGGAGTTTAATTTTTGTAGGAGATATTTCTTTCACGAGAAAATATGAATCCATCTCATACCTTTATGAAGAATATGTTAGTTTTGAGGCTGATTCAAATTTCTTTAGAAATTATATTTTTGATTTCTTTTAGCTGTGAGGGCAAAGATACATATATTTAATAGTACAGTAATCCTGATGGTGTTGTATGGATATGGGGCGTGGGCCATAGATGAAGAAATATAAAAGAAGGTTGATGTGCTGGTAATGAAATGCTTGAGGACTGTATGTAATATGAAGAGTATTGATTAAGTAATGATAGAGTAAGAAAGTTGTGTAATAATGAAAGGAGAATGGTTGAGAGAGCTGTATAGGCTGCCCTGAAATGGATTGGATATATGGAGAGGATGAGTGAGGAGAGGCTGACTAAGAGTGGGGGAAGGGAATGAGGAGAATAGGCAGACCAAATTGGAAACAGAAGGATGGAGTGGAAAACATTTTAAGTGCTCGGGCTTGAAAATGTAGTAGGGTGTTAGGCTGAGAGATATTAGGTTCAGCAGGGTTGAGGGATGAGTTAGTTGGGGTGTGAGTTTGAATGGGAAAAAATTGGAGGAAGTGAAGTGTTTTAGATATCTGGGAGTGGACTTGGCAGCAAATGGAAC
>JAYMFT010190093.1:0-11870 GCA_038088735.1 Panulirus argus
ATGATATATATATATATATATATATATATATATATATATATATATATATATATATATATTCAAAGAGGCAGTGTGCGTGATGGAAGGCGTATGTGGGGGGAGAAGGAGGGTGGGCGGCCAATCTGAGGAAAGTGGTTAAGGACGGCGCTAAACACGTCAGGCGTCGCTGCGTAGATCCTCCAACGTCTTAGTGTGTCAGGAATAGAGGTCAGCCAGGCCGAGGTGACCTTCCCACTCCACCGCAGCACCTGGGGCGCCGCCAACACTGCCTTGCACTACTATTCGTCATCCATGATGTGATCACATCACATGCCATCTCCCGCAGTTGGGGTAGGGCCAACACTACCAGACATCGTCCATGTTGTGAGCACATCACACACCATCCCAAATGGACAGTAAGCAAATCAACAAATACTCGAGGAAGATTTTACTTGAAGTTGTATGTCAACAGCTGGTGCAGACGTTGCAATGGGTGGTACAGTATGTCAAGAGTTAGTAATGCAGACGTTGTCTTGGGTGGCACAGTAAGTTAACAGATGGTAGTGCAGACGTTACCATGAGTAGCATAGTATATCAACAGTTGGTTGTGCAGACGTTGTCATAGGTGGCACAGTATGTCAACAGTTGGTAATGCAGACGTTGCCATCGGTAGCGTAGTATGTCAACAGGTGGTAATGCAGACGTTGCCATGAGTGGCACAGTGTGTCAAGAGTTAGTAGTGCAGACGTTGCCATTGGTGGCACAGTATGTCAAGAGTTAGTAGTGCAGACGTTGTCATGGGTGGCATCGTATGTCAACAGTTGAAAGTTCAGACGTTGCCATGGGTGGCATAGCATGTCAACAGATGGTAGTAGACATTACCATGGGTGGCACAGTGTCAAATATATGACTCCTGTTCCCCGGCATCATGGGGTACTAAGAATCTCCGGGTTTCAGCCTGACTCTACGGCCAATGAGAGGGAGCTCTGACAGTAGTGGTACCGGCCCCTCCCTCGACCTTTACCTCTCTCATAGACATGCCTCTGTTTCCATTCATAATACCAACACTCGTGGTCTCTCTAGTAACGCTCTTCACTTGAACACTATCTGTCTAGTACCTCTCTTAATATCTTACTTCTCTCTGAGACTCAGTTGTCTAATGATGCTCTCACTAGTTCCTTTTTCATATGTAACTATAATCTCCACACACGATTCCGATTCAAAGGTGGTGTTTGTGCTTATTCCAACATAATCAGACCTGTTACACGCCTCAAGGACATTGAGTCCCCAAACTCTGATGTCATGTGGCTCAAAGTCTCCTTGCAACCACACTTGTCCTCTGTTTTGCCTATTGCTCTTCTAATTGTACAAATTTTATATTCTTCGACTTCGCACAATAGGGAATGGCTGAATTCCTCCCACATAATGCTGGAGGGATCGAAACCCTCACGTTCCCGTTCTCAGTGATTTAGAGCGAATTATCTCCCACCCCATCCATATACCTAACCGCTATGACCGCTCTCCTAATATTCTGGACTTGTTTTTCACCTCCAGTTTATCTCGCTGTAAATACAAAATCTCTCCTTCAATTGGCTCATCTGATCATACTCTTATAAATGGATCTTATCTAACGGCACCTCCCTCTCCAACAGCCCTTTGTAAGCGTAAATACTGGCACCTGAACAAAGCTGACTGGAATGACTTACGTAACTTCTTTTCTGACTTTCCTTGGGTAAATTACTGTCTCATGTGTTGATGCTTCTTTCTCCACCAGTCGCATAACAGGGTGTGGCATCGGGATCTCATCTCTAAGCTCCCCTCTTTTGGCTTCCCTCCCTCACTTTGCTCCTTCATATCGAGCTTCCTCTTTGACCGATCTATCTCTTTGGTTGTTGATGGATCAGCCTCCCCTCTTTTCTCCATCAACAGCGGTGTCCCTCAAGGGTCTATCCTGTCCCCTACACAGTTTCTCCTTTTTGTCAACGATTTCCTCTCTTCCACAAATAATCCAATGCACTCATACGTTGACGACTCAACACTGCATTCATCCACATTCTTCAGTTCTACTCTGACTTCTCTCACTCGATCTGCATCTCGCCTTGACACAGCTTTCTCAGTAAACTCAGACTTGGACAGGATATCTGAGTGGGGTACACAAAATCTTAGTTTAATGCCTCCAAGACCCAGTTTCTACCCATGTCTCAATCGAAGACTCCTCACAACTCTCGTCTCTCCTTTGACGGTTCTGTAATTCCACTTCTTGACTCAATGAACATACTTGGTATTACTGCAATAACCACTCTTTCTTTGAAACGCTACATTACGGGAATAGCTAAGTCTGCTTCTAAGATGTCGAAACTTCTCTTCTGAACAGTTGCTCCGTATACAAAGGATTGATTCGTTCTTTTATGGAGTGCTGCTTTCACATTTGGGGTGGTTCTAGCTCTGTTTCCTTACTTGACAGAGTTGAATCAAAAGCGTTTCGACTTATAAACTGGCCGAGGCTAACTTCCAAACTTGACCCTTTTGCCTTATGTTACCATGTTGGTTCACTTTCCTTCTTTTATAGGTATTACTTTGTTTTTTGCTCCCGAAAACTGGCTGCTTGTATGCCCCCACCACTAGCTAGACCACGCAACACTCGGCAAGCTGCTGCGTCAAATGAGTATTGTGTGGCCATCGGCAACTCAAGAGTGGGCCGTTTTGACACCTGCTTCTTTCCCTACACGTTAAAGCTTTGGAACTCTCTACCTTCTCAATTCACTTTCACTTTCTCAAAAATTCGTGAATACTTTCCCTTGTCTTTTCTTTTTCCGTTTCACGATTCTCTATATTTCAATTAAGGCCCAACCTTGATGTGGACTTTTGTCCGTGACTGGAGCCTTCGACATTAAAAAAAGGAAAAAAATGTTAACAGTTGGTAGTGCAGAAGATGCTATGGGTGGTACAGTATGTCAACAATTGTTAGTGTAGACATTGCCAAGGGTGGTACAGTTTGTCAACAGATGGTCGTGCAGACGTTGCCATGGGTGGTACAGTATGTCAACAGTCGTTAGTGCAGACATTGCCAAGGGTGGCACAGTATGTGTACAGTTAGTTGTGCAGAAGTTGCCATGGGTGGCACAGTATGACAACAGATGGTAGTGCAGACGTTGCCATGGGTAGCATAGTATGTCAACAGGTGGTAGTGCAGACGTTGCCATGGGAGGAATAGTATATCAACAGATGGTAGTGCAGACGTTGCCGTTGGTGACACAAAAGCTGGCGATGGAAGAATGGTTCACAAACGACATGTTCGTGTGACTTTACCTCCCATCACAGGTCGTGTTCCAACTGATGCCTAACTGTGGATGGGTCCTAGTTGTTAGTTCAGCCGCATCATTCCGTGTCTTCACCTCACACCTCTGCATAGCTCTGTTGTTTCATTACTCACACCACTGGAGGTTTGGTACGTCTTGAGCTCACGCCACTAGAAGGTTTGCGGTGTACATGTGCTCACACTACTGGATGTGTCCTGTGTCATGATGTCATCTCACAACACTAGAGGTTTGCTGTATAATGAGCTCATGCAACTAGAAATTTTCTCTGTCGTAAACTCACACAACTGAAGGTTTACCATGTCAGGTCACACCACTGGAGGCTAACCACGTCGTAAGCTTATATCACCAGAGAGGTTTGATGTGTCATGAGCTCACACCACCGTTGGATTAGTTGAAGCATCCAGTACGATACACGTACATATCTTTCTTCCAGACAAGAACACCCAGGAGGGGGGGTGTGGGGTGTGTGTTGGAGTGGATTATTGGTTGGCACTTAATGTATGGTTGGTAATGCCTCTCAGTTAGTGTATGGTTGGTAAAGGTTGGCAGCTGATGCATGGTTGGCTATGGTCCCCACCAAACACGACTGGCGTATACCAGACAGTGAATGTCAGAAGGTCGAGAGCCATTAACCAGGTGTATTCAGGTCAGGGCCGCTCGACCAGACTTTTCCCATCGCCTGGCCACATACCCTCCCCCTCCGTTGGGATGGCGGGGGATCCTGATCCCCCTTCCCTCCTCCCTCTCCCAGGGTAGCGGGGGAGGGAGGGCCGATATTACCCCCTCCTCCCCTTCCCGATAGTTGGGGTGGGTGGATGGACCGCGTTCCTGGTAGGGGTGGCGGTAAACCAGTTTCTCCAGGAGCGGGGTCATCACGGGGTCAGGGGCGGAGTCATTTCGGGGTCAGGGGCAGGGTCATCGTTGGGTCAGGGGCAGCGTCATCCTGGGGTCAGGGGCGGGGTCATCCTGGGGTCGAGGGCGGGGTCATCCTGGGGTCGAGGGCGGGGTCATCCTGGGACACATACCATCGCCTCTGCGTTCCCCTCCGTTCACCTGTGGAGTACATTCTATTGGCTTCTTCTCTTCAACAGTTCTTACCTTGTTCTATAGGTGTTCATCGACAGTGTTAACCTTGTGTTTACATCAACAGTGTTAAGCTTATGTTCTCATTGACAGTATTGACCTTGTGTTCATATTGACAGTGTTAGCCCTGTGTTCACATTGGCGGTGTTAACTATGTGTTCACATTGATAGCTTTAACCGCGCGTTCATAACAGTAGAACTGTGATCATATTGGAACTGTAAACCTTGCGTTCACATTTGCAGTGTTAACCTTGTGTTAATATTGGCAGCGTTAACTTTCTCTTCATATTTCCCGTTGTGTTCACCGGTATAGCTTACACTTTGTTCATATTTTCCTGAGTTAACCGAAGGTTTACCTTTATGTCATATTATCCTCTCACTGGCAATGCTAATATAAGTATTCTGTTTTATTCTCCATGTATTGGGTGGCAATGTCAACCTGGTGTTATGTTTTGTTATCTATATGTTCACTGGGAATGTCGACTTGGTGTTCTGCTTTGTTATCCAAGTTTTCACTGGCAGTGTCAACCTACTGTTCTGCTTTCTTCTTCATGTGTTTACTGGACGCGTTGAAACTGCTCGTGTATTGTTCTTCATGCCTTCCCTGACAGTGTTCTCTATGTGTTCACGAAGAATGTTAACCTGCTGCTCAGTAACTGCGCTTATTTCTGGGTCATTATTTCTTTTTTTTGCGTTCACGTTTTGTTATCTTTCTGTTAACTTAACACTGTTCTTATTCATCTTCTTCCTTTCTGCATGTTCTGTGTAATTACATATTTATCTCTGTGTGTCATTATCTGTTGTAAATACCTATTAGTACTGTACGGGGAGGAAGTTCTACACTCATGGGGCCCCATCCCATCACGTTTCCCTACTATCACACAACGAATTCACTCCTCTTTATGCTGTCCACATTCACGACGTCATCCTTCAGTTTGTTCCATCTATCAGCCACTACACTATAAAAGTATTTCTTTACGTCTTTTCGAACAAGTTTCTCGCTTCACTTCGTGCTATGTCCTCTGGTTGTTGTACCCTTGCATCTTTCACTGTTGTTATTAGTGAACTAGTTTAAAATCTTAAAGATTGTGATCAGGTCATCTGTTATTCTTCTTTATTCCATGGTAGATAAATCTATGATCCCTAAGCTTTCCCTCAAACTCAGCTGTCTTAACTTTGGTGCCATCTTTGTTGCCCTCTTCTGAACCTTCTCAGTAAGTTCTTTGTGCTTCTTTATCAGTGGTGACCTATCTATATATTTCTCTATCCATATATTGTTGTCCTTCTCTAGACCATCTCTATTAGTTCTTTGTTCTTCCTTAGATGTGGAAACCAAACTTCAGAGGCATATTTTAGTTTTGGCCTTGTGTAGGATATGATCAACTTGCTGAATATTTTCTTATCCATATACCTGAAAAATATTTTTTTACTTTATACCAGCAGACATTTTGTCGCCTGAACAGTTTTCCTAATGTGGAACTCTGGCGACAGGTTAGGGAAGTCAGCTCCCAAGTCGCTCTCATATACAAGTTCCTGCAGCTTGTTTCTATTCTAGGTAATACTCTCAGTGAGACCCTCTTTCACTCTGTCCCATCCTCCTTCCCTTACTCTTATTGGGATGGAAGTTTATCATCCATGTATAAGAAGATCTTTTAAGTCTGTCAAGGTCCTCTTGTAAGTTCAGGCGGTCCTTCATGCATTTCGCTTCCTTCATGAACTTTGCGTTATATGGCAAGTCATCCACACGACTCAAGAGGAATAATGGTCACAAAGCAGAACCTCGCGGCCCTCCGCTGGTGATCTCGACCCATTTTGAATATGCTTCTTTGATATGCGTCCTTTGTTCCCTCTCGCCAATATAATTTTTTCCACCGAAGGAGTCTCCTTCTTATTCCTGCCTGGTGATCCTATTTCGTAATCAGTGTCCCACGCGATACTATTTCATATGCTTTCTGGCAGTCCAGATAAAAACAATCCGCCCGCTCCAGTACAAAGCTCACTCTCTCGTAGAAATCTAGGATGTTCGTTACGCATGACCTTGTTTCCCTCCCTGAATCCTGTTGTCTCGCATTAATTCTATTAATCCTCTGCAGGAAGTTATCTGATTACTTTTTGATTATCTTTTCAGATACCTCACAGACCACACTCAGCAGTGAGACCGGCCTCTAGTTCAACGCCTCCCCTCTGTCTCCTTTGTTATAGACAGGTATGATCTTGGCCCTTTTCCACTCCTTTAGGACTTTACCTTTCTCCAGCGACGTCTTGAACAGTATTTCAAGAGGTTTGTCAAGCGTATTTACACACATCTCCAGCACATTTAGTGAAATTTCACTGGGACTATGAACCTTGTATGGGTTAAGATCCTTTGGTATTGTCTCTGTGTCTTTTCTAGATATAATGCTTTCTAAAACCGCCTCCCTGTACCATCAGGCTGGTGTTGGGGCTGTAGTGTTTTTCAGGTGTAATAATACTTCTGAACTTGTTATCAGCCACTGCACATCTCGAAGTTCCTTAGCTCTTTGACATCTTTTAATGAAGCTTTCCATCCTTTGACTTAACTCTCCCTCTGTGTTTGAGGCTAGAGGCAACCATGTTCCTACTCCTTCATCGTAAATTTCATAGAACCATTCATGACAATATATAAGTCTAGGCTACTGAACTCTATTTCCTAATTTTTGCTATCACAGAAATTGTTGAATATTGTGCAGTTTCCCCAGTCATTTTTCCTCTTTAAGTCTTTTCTCATCTCTGCTCTCTTAACATTTTCATGTATCACAAAATCAAACTTAATCATTGCATGATCACGTTTTCCAAGTATTATGTCATATATATTATTCTCGAAGGCCATGCTGGTATATGTGAAGGTAAGATCTAGCAGTGATAGCGTATCAGTCCCTCTCATCTTAGTGTGTTCACTGATATGCTGGTATGGGGAATTTTCCTGTATATATTGTTTTTTCTAAAGACCTGGTGTCTCCATGGTTCTTTGTCGCCACGAGAATCCATCTCTGAAAACTGAATATTTTTCTGCTTCACGTACTATCCTCATTGTTCCTTTACCGTTCACTTTGTATATATGTTCTAGATCGTTGTAACTGTTTGGAGGATTATATAGTACCAACATCACTATGCACTTCTTTCCTACAGTTACCCTTCCCATTACGTGTTGTCTGAATGGGTCAGCTGCCACTGTTTCGTGAAGCATAAAGAAATCCCTTATTAGGAGCACCAATCCTTCTCCTCCTCCTTTGCCGTCTCTTTCCCTCCTTACCGTCATTCTGTCACGTACGCCTGCAGACAGAAAAGGTGAGATCTCCTCTCTTCAGTAAGCTATGTTTCCATAACACAGGCGATATCAGGTTCGTTTTACTTAACCTCTGTCCTTGAGTTCCTGGTCTATACCACGTACTGTTACTGTTTGTGATCACCGTTTGTGTGTTACGGGGAGCGAGTTTTACGCTCGTGTTGCCCCGTCTTTTAAACTTATATACGTATCATGTCTTTATCTCTATGTTTGTATGCCCGCACACACACACCAGCCTCAACCAGTTGTGTGTATGTAAGTGTGTGCATAGCCACCCTTTACGGGGAAAGATTTCTACTCTCGTGGGGCCCCGTCTCTTTTACATCCTTTTTCATCAAGACGCTTTTAAATCTTTGTAAACTTCCGTCGTTGACGCGTCCTCCCTCACATCATAACAGCCGTCAACCAGCTCTACACTACACCAGTATTTCTTGACGTCCTTCCTGACCAGCCTCTTGCTCAGCTTCTGACCGTGGCCTCTGGTAACCCTGGTGCTGCACCTCCTGAAGAAATGTTTACAATGAACGTCATCTAGTTGATTCAAGAACTTAAATACTGTCACCAGGTCGTCACCCCTCTTTCTTCTCTCTTCTCTGGTGAATAGCTGTGTAGAGCTCAGCCTTTCGCTGTAGCTGTTGTCTTAATTCAGGTAGCATCTTGGAACAAAGTCCCTAGACTCTCTCAAGCACATCTTTGGTTACCTTTAGGTGCGGTGACCAGACGTGGGAGGCATAATCTAGCTTTGGTCTAATGTATACTGATCGAACATTTCCTTATCCACAGACCTGAATGCGATTCTACTATTTGCCAGCAGACAGTTTACTTCTTTCATAATTCTCCTGATGCTAGATATCTTTTACACACCGATCCCTGTGGCTTATTCCCCGCTGGTTAGTATTCACACTGGGGTCTTCCATCATTGTGTGCCGGCCTCATCACCTGCACTTACTTCCATTGTGTCTCATCGTCCATTTATCAGACCACCTTTCGAGGTTGGCCGGGTCCCTCAGTAAGTTGATGCATTCCCTGTCATTCCTCATTTATCTCGTGAATTTTAGCATCATTTGCAAATACGTCTGTCTGTGTGTGTGTGAGTGTGATTACGTAATTCTAACTATCTACTTGTGCAGTACGAGGAAGCAATTATATGCTCGTGGGGTCTCATCTCCTGAACACTCTGCACTGTCATACGACTTTTTAAACTTTGGTAGACTTTCACCATTCTCGGTTTCATCTCTCGCTTTATTTCTTTCCTCCAGCAGTTTTACGATACAAATACCTCCTCACTCCACGTGTTTTCTGACAACACTGTTGGTGTTGCTTGGTTCCTGGTCGCCCTGTCGTTGTGTCTTTCGATGAACTGATCGCTGTTCACATCACCGAATTACCTTGAAAATCTAAAGGCTGTGATCAAGTCACCCTTTGCTCTTCTCTCTGCCATGGCAGACATAGTTTTTGCCTCTAACCTCTCACCGTAACTCAGCTCCCTCAGCCCTGTCACTGCGGGATATTCTCAAATATCATAAATAATAACTCCATGGTGATGTTATCACGGCTAACCTGAATGTATTAACTAGAACATTAACTAGAGCACATCTAGCTTGAACTTACCTGAAGGAAATGATAACCTTACAACACAATCTGCTGAAACATTGATTACGTGTCCTAAGCGCCCAGTAACTTACGTTGCTCAGATGTCAGGCGGATAAGCTGCCTTAGGAAAACTATCATGTCCATTTGTCGTATTTCTACGACTGTTTTCGTTGTAAAGAAATATGATTATTACGGGTTTTCATCAGTAATACTTATCATATTGTCAGAGTAACACAGCATCGCAAATCACATTGAATGAAGCGTAGGTCTCGTACAGGCTTACTTGAATTCCACACGTTGATATCTCCGCATACATCAGCCAGTGTTTGTCTCCACATACATCAGCCAGCGTATGTCTCCACATACATCAGCCAGTGTATGTCTACACATACATTAACCAGCGTATGGAAAAAGTTTATGCTGAAGTGTCTGGTAATAATGCGTGGGATGCCACTATCAGTATTAATTAATGGCTGTATATTTCGCCGTGAGTAGGAGGCAGACGATTCAGAAAATCTATTCGCCTCACTTGCAAAGAAGAGAGAGAGAAGAAAACCTATACCGAATGTGTTCGCTATGGACCACGGCGAGTGGGTTAACTCCGGTACCATCTTTATTGACCTCCTCCGGACTTTCAGCTGTTTTGTGCTTCTGTAGCTTTGGGTCCTGACTTCAGAAGCACATTGTAATTCTAGCTAGTGCAGGATGTGAACAGTTTGTTGAATATCTCCTTATCTATACTTATATACCATATTACCGGCAGACTGTTTGGTTTCTTATCTACCCTCCCAACTTAGAAATCTGGCCACAGGTTAGAGACGATGTCGAGTCTCAGGACCCACACTTACCCAGATTCCTGCAGCTTACTTCCTGCCATGATAACACTCATAATGAGGCTTCTCGTTCACCGTGTTCCGTCCTCATTAGTAAACCCTAACGCGGGGTCAATTTTATCAAACATGTATCGGACCAACTGTGGAGTTTGTCAAGGTCTTATAAGGTGATGCAACGATCCTCGCTCTTTACTTCTCTCGTGATCTTCTGCAAACATGTCTAGGTAGGAGGCCAGTCCTTCTGCCAAAACACTCACACAGATCAAGAGATACACTGGTGCCAGGAACGAACCCTACTGCACGCCGCTGTGTCATCACTATTTGTGTGTTACTGACAGAGGTTATGCACTCATGTTGCCCAGTATGTTAACCTTGTATGTATATACCATGTCTTTACTCCTATATGTGTAAAACACACGCACACACACACCAGCCTAAGCCAGGTAACCATTTACCGAACAATCCCGAGGGGAGGATGAACACCTTATTTGGGTGTAGGCCGACTACTGGGCTTAGGGTTCGAACTCATGTGGGCCTGATCTCGAGCGGGCCCGTGCTGACTTATGGTCAGTAATACTAACCGGTACATCGATGAAATAAATGAATAATGGCTTATTGAATCCAGGTAGCCAATCGGCTGAAAATACACAGTAGAGGTACTATAGACAGTACAGTTAACTACTCAGACATGAGTTTAAGATTAGGTTGAGCTGGATATTTCCAAACTCTGGATAAGCACGTGAGTGAAGTACAGCTAAATAGACAAGGTGGCAGATATACAGGAATGTTTTACACAGTAAATAGTGAGGTTCATACATCATGAACCTGATTGTACATTAAGTGATGGATAGCTACGGTAATACAGTAACTGACATACCACATAGCTCAGCATAGAGAAAACTGAATTGTTCGCTTGCATAGTCGTGCGATTATTCATAAATTGTTTATGAAGTTCACAATGGTAGGTGTATGACTATTCTCATGTCTGTCTGTACGAAGTGTGATGGGAATAAGTCGATTGTGGTGACGAACGGCGGTCCCTGGTGGAGGGACGTCGGGGGGGAGGGGCGTGGGGGGAGTGGGCAGGAATCTGTGACGGGGTGGAGGAGGTGTCAGCAGTGTATTGTCAAACTGCCATGTGAGCCGCCGGTGTTGGTCGGAGAGGGTGGACAGGTTCAACAAGATGAGGGACTCTTGGTGGTGGTGTAAGAAGGGCCCAGGATGATGCTGCAGGCCCTTCTGTGTACTCTTTCTCTAGAAAGTTGGTCCTTCTGTGTAGCTGTTAGTGAGGAGGACCAGGTTTGGGAGACGGACGTGAGCTGAGGTAGAACGAAGGTGGTATAGACATTCCTGAGTTCGGTTAGTGAGACGCCCAGTAATCTCAGTCGGCGGAGAAGGTAAAAACGTAATGAAGGAGATTTGATGATATTGCTGACATGACTCCTCCAGCTTAAACCGTTTTCCATAGTGACTCCAAGAAGTCTGAAATTCCTGACTTTTCGGAGGACGTCAGAGCCTAGTTTGATTTCAGGGGGCAAGATGTCTGCACCCTTATTGATGTGCATCATCACAGTCTTGGTGTGGTTGATGGTGACATCGTTGTCCGTAGTCCACTCCTGAGGTTATTGATGATGTTCTGAAGGGCACTGAAGTCAGGAGAGTTGTTGCTAAAGGTGGATTCGTCTACGCACTTCCAGCTGTGGTTTGTGTCCCTCAGGGCGTCATTGTTAAGGATGAGAAACAGAGTGGCCCCAGCTT